>JAUCMO010000310.1:2305000-2582500 GCA_032399605.1 Melipona beecheii | reverse complement strand
GTAGCCGGTGCCGTGCAGAAACGGGCATGGTGAACGAAGGGTGATAGTCGAAGGGCGGCTACAGGATAGCCACCGGCCAAGTGATTGATATAGAGGTGCGGTCTGTACAGAGCCAACTGCTAGTTGCTGACTCTGTGACGTGTGCACGAATCTGCGAGCACTGCGACTCGCTGCGAGCCGTCACCGACGCGGCGACCGCGGCCCCAAAGAAACAAACGTACCCTGAATCCTCTCTGTTTCCATCGGTCTTCGAGCTTTGGCCTTTGGCCTCCGCTCGATCCTGACAAGAACCCATCGAATTTTTTGAAGGGGGGCCCAGGAAGAATTTCTCCAGGTCTCCGCGTTCAAAAAACCGATCTCACCACCTCCGTTTATAAAGCGGCGGGGGGAGAAGGAAGAGAGACGCGAGGCTCTCGATACGAAGCAATTATCCTCCCGTTAGGAAAGCGTTTTAATTTCCTCCGCGTTCCACTCGAACAAAGAGAGATGTAATTCTCTCCGTCGAATAATTTTTGCAAGGACGCCGGCGCGCGGGCGAAGGAGAGAGAAAGTGGCTGAGCCGATAGCCCCGGTGTCTGCAGAGAGAAGCTCAGATTCCCTGACAGGAATACAGACGGATAAACGGAGGAGGATTCCGGGGAGGTGGACCGACGGACGGACCGACGGACGGACGGACGGACGGACGGACGGACACAACTCCAGAGATCCGAGCCACGGTTATACGCTTTAATTCCTTCGACGGCTTTAATTCTCATATTCGTATTCCACCTTCTCCCCCGCACCCCTCTCCTCGCCCCGCAGAGTCCCCCTGACCGCTGCCTCCGGTCTGTCCCACCCTCCTCTCGCCTTCTCCCCTTGGCTGTCTCTCCTCGAGCTTCAACCCTTTCGGCGCCTCTTGCCCGCTGCTTCAACGACACACGCGTTTCCCACAGTCGCAACCTTTCCCGTTTCACCGGTCTTCGCCGTCCGAAATTTTCCTAATATCATTACCCGCTCCTCCCCCGCTTCTCCTCGAAGTTGTCTCTCGGAGATGTCTCGAAAAATTCTTAACAATTGAAACAGCGTCGCGGAAATGAAGGACAGCGAGCCGAATTTGTAGAGAGCCGAATTAATGCGCAGGGAGTTTATGACGCGCGAAATTTATGGAGTGTCGTTTCACGGAGAATCGTTCCGATAGGTCGATGAAGTTAACGAGATCGCAAATTGAATATGCATTAAGCGAATGAAATAAATTAATAGGTTCTGCAAAATATAAAGGACCGAGAGAGAGATACATATACATACATACATATATATATATATATATATATATAGAGAGAGAGAGAGAGAGATCTCGCAGAGCCAATGGAATTTATTCCGGAAATACGTCCTCAGCATGCAGAGGGATAAAGATATTCTGGTTTTTGCATGGATTAGTAATGGAAGCTCTCTCCCGGGATGGAAGCTCTTTCAGAAGGGAGTCGTTCGGCGTCGTGGTAAGGGATGGCCAGCGTTCCGTTTGCAAAGCTTTCTTCTCTCTTTCCTTCTCTCTATCTCGGGAATTATCGCGGTGCCTTCGATCAACCAACGAAACCCGACCGGCTCTGCCATTTCGGCGATTTGTTTCGTCCCTTCTGATCGAACGTTTCAAACGAGGAGTCACGAAGAGAAACGTACGACAAATTATAATATTGATCTTTCTTCCTTTCTTTCCTTCCTTTTATTTCGTTTCGGTTCACAAAAATTGGAAATCGGCTCGAAGCGAGCGCCGCGATTACGACGAAAGGGGGATCGAATCGAAGAACAAAAGAGTCAATAATCAAAAGAAGTTCGGTAACTTTGCTCGCGCGAGCGGGAGGATTTCAAAGCGCGCGGATTTAATCAATTTGCAACATCGACGTCCGGCGTTCGCCGCGCCTCCGTTGAAGAAGGGAAAAGAAGGGAACGGAGAGAGGAAAGGAGAAATTTCAAACGGAATGAAACACCAAAAAACAGCAGCAAAGGAAGGGTTTTTTATTTGCAGCCAAGTAAATCCCGGCTTCGAGGTACTCTGCCTCTGAAACTGGGTGTGGCCACGTGGAGAAGGGTTGATGTAAGCTTATACGCATGCAGAAAGAGATGCCCACAGGCAGAGGCACGGGAGACGTGAGGATGGCGTGGAAGAAGGGTCGAAAGGATAACGAATATGACGTCAATTTTAAGGCAGGCTGGGGGAGAAGCAATCACCGTCGGCTGGGATCGACCATCTCCCCCTCCCCCCCCCCCGCCCGCCCGCCCTCCTCGCGCGTTTTCCACCCACCCCGCGATTCTCACACCACACGTACACACTCCCGCGGACTTTGAACTTTGACTTTATCAAACTACAGGAGCACCTTCAGCCAGGTGGAAACGCGTGTATTATGTTACGCGAGGCAACATCCTTTGACGAAGCTCGATCTTGCTCCGCGTGGAATTCGACGGGGAAACGTCGAAAAAAAAGAGAGAAAGAGAGAAAGAAAAGGAAAAAAGAGACAACGAGCGCGAACAAGGTACGAAAAGAGAGAAGAAGCAGAGAGAGCAGAGAGACGAAGGGAGGGGGTAGGAAAGGAGCCGAGAAAGAAAATCAGAGGGAGAGAGAGAGAGAGGCGAATGGCGAATTCACCGCATCAACAGACAACGCTAATTAGCGGATACTAATTATCGGAGGGGGGAAATGAAAAAGTTTCTCTCCGGTAGTGTGCACAAGTATTCCCAATTCCAAGCCGGTGGCTGTTCAAAGCGCACAATCGGATGCCACCCCAGCCGACAAATCGTGCAATTGGTTTTCAATGACTGGGATTCGATGTTCAGGGCGTTAAAAAGGCACCGTGTTACAAACCAAACACGGCCGCGTTGTGAATATATCGACGCGCGTGCGGCTCCGTCGTTCGCGATTTGAAAAAGAGAAAGAGACCCGCGCGCTGAAAAGGGGGGGGGGGGAACAGATGGCTCGGCAAGTCAGAGTGCCCTATTATGCCTCGATGCGATAACGAGGCAACGATGGGAGAACGACGCGTAACGACGCGTAATGACGGGGAACGATGGAAAAGTTGACTTCCTTGTAACAATTACGTCATTAATAATGATCGTGATGCTAACGGCTCATCTCGTCGCGTTGGGTGATGGGTGGCAGCATCCGACGCAACACCAACGCCAACGCGGCAGAGCTAGTAGCGGCAGCAGCGATAAAAGCTCGGAAGTACGTATAGGCGCCCGAAGCCACGGATATAGAAACGCTTAAGTGGTGCATTGGAATCCCCCAACCTCGTCGACTGGCTGCCACCACACCACGTCACACCATTCCCATCCCTACGCCATTCCCTTCTCAGCCATCAGTCCCATCGGGCAGCCGACGACAGCCTATTGTTTTCGACGTATTAGTCATTCGACGTATCGCAAAGTGTGCTGGCGAGGTACTCGCGGTTTTCCACCTCCTCCGAATCTACGTTGCCTCCACCTCCGGAGCGTTTTCAGGGGATCAGCGACTCGGTTGCTTTAACCGCGCCGCGGTCGACGACAACGACGACAACGACGACGACGACGACGACGACGACGAGCTTCGAACAGTGACGCAGTTTGCGAAAGTTGCCGCGGTGCGTCGCCATCGGATGGATACCGAGTCTCGTTCGCAAGCTCGCGCAATCTTGCCGCTTTTTACCGAATTTTCGACAATGTCTGCCCGCCGACGAATTCGAGAGTAACTCGAAACTTGCGCACAGCTACGTACCGCGCAATCTTTTTCAAACACCGTGCAAAAATTTTCTGCCATTTCGAAACAACAGCGTGGCAGTACGTTGGAGATTCTTTTGTCAAACTTTCGCGGAATTGAAGATTTTGTCACTGGCGCTTCCTTCCTCTCCGTTTAATGCAAGATCTCTATCTGAGGGAACCAAGATCTCGAGCTTTGATATTAAACAGCCGTAACTGCTCAAACTTTCAACTTTATCTCTGATCCATTAAACGCGACGGCTAATTATCAGCGTCGGAACGAAAGATTGGCAAGTAATATCGGACGTAAAACGTAAAGAAATTCGAAAGGAAATCGTAGTAGGAAAACGTGTAGCAGTGATCGTTTGATCTGAAAATCAACTTTAGAATTAGAACGAGCAAAATGGTCAGATTTTTTTGTTGGAAATTTTACAGATGTGAAACGATTATTTTTAGCGATTCGAATAATTTTTGCGTAAAATGCGTACAAAATAAAAGCTTGTGTACAAAGTTATTACATTTCTTTTACTTTACTTTACTTTACTTTGTCTCCAACGGAAAATTTTACGTTTCAATCGTCGGTTGTTCCAGCGCGTTTCTCGATCGTGTAAACGTGTAATTGAAAAATGAAACGAAAATGAAGAGAACCTAGACCAGACTCGCTTAAGCAAAGAATTCGCGAGAAAGGAAGAGATTTATGCCGTGAACTGAATTTTATACCTTATACGGCAGGTTCTACAATGCGTCTAATCTGATCGCGATACCAGAATTTATTAAAGGAAAGCAGCTCCACCGTATAGGAAGTAATCTTTTGTTGTACGTCACTCGGTAACCTGTTATTTTTAATGCAAGTTTCTCTCATATCGGCCGGCGATTCTTGCACACTCTCGTACACGATCGCCACCACGAAATATGAATGCAATTTGCGGTACAGATTATTCCGAAACCGGAACCACGTGCATGAAACAAAGTGCAAAGTTCATGTCGATAACCGCTGTATCGTGTCACGCCATTACGATACACTTTCACAGTTGAACATTTTTCCGAGGCGACTATCCGTTTCGATCTCGAAATCGAAACCGATCGATGCGAGGCAAAAAAAATTTTTGAAAAAGAGTTTGTCAAGTGCTAAGAAAACTATTCAGATCTCGCTGAACGTTGAAACCTTGCAGCTCGAGATGAATTTCCTGGAAGGCAACGACACAACGCTTGCCCCCTCCCCCCCCCCCGCATCGGAAGACGATAAATCAGCAGACGAGTGTTGGAACGGCACCTTTTCTCGACGTTTACAACGAGGTTGTTCGTGCAAACAAGGGTTCGATCGATCGGACGAACGAACGTAACGCGTTGGGCGAAAAATGCGGAGAATGCAGGGTGGAGAGGAAGAAAGGCGAAGACAGACGCGTCGATTCCCGAGGCGGAGGAATCGCGCACGACGGCACGTAACGAGCCGCGTTTCCTCGGGTTCGGTTTCTCAGACGATGGCCGTCACGTTCCGGCCTTCATCGATCAGTTGATCGTGGCATATCGTGACCCGCCGATCGTACTTTAATCCAAACGATGCAATCGAGCACCGCATTGCGCCCGTTGTCGTGCAACTGCGACACCGCGAAACAGTCGCACACGATTGCCCGCGGAATTCATACTGATATTGATTGGACAAGGCTCGGTGCATGCACGGCGACGTAATCGTATGATCTTCCTAACGACATAAGTACGCTCAGACTACAAATGGGCAGCGAAAACTTTGCCCCATTACTGCAAACTAAACTAAACTGTTACTTTACCGTTCGAATCGAAATCTTCGGTAAGTGAGTGAAGAAAATGGAAGGTCGTGCGTTTGCACGAAGCAAAGAGCCGGCGAATGCTTTCTACAGCGTGCTCTTTGTTCTATCGCGTTTTAATCGTACTTTCCAAGATTGTCGTTCTTCTCCGTCGTTCGGCAAACGTTCTTTCGGAGCGAAAAGTTTTGCAAACTGGAGAAAAATCGATTCGTGTAAAAATCGAGTAAATAAATTCAGTCTCGCGGCGAATTGACAGCGATTCTTCTTCGAGAGATCGAGCAAACGGGTCTTGTTGCTTCTGCAAAAGATTACAACCTTAGTGTTTGTTTCACGGTTCGTTTGAAATTTGAAACGAACACACTTGCGTTAATATTTCGCGATACGCTCGACTCTCTCGGAGTTTATATTGAAAACAAAGTGCAACGACAAAGTGCAAATACGTGCAAGTCCGCACTTTGTTAGTGCGTGCGGGCTCGCCGTTAAATATTGCAACAAACTTCGCCCGGCGGGCAAGCGAAAAAAGAAAGGCGGATCGTAACTCCGAGGAATATTAAGCGCGAAGCGAAAGGTGATCACGTACGCACGGCCCGGGGGCCCCCTGAAAAATGTAATAAAATACGAAAGGAAGAATCGGTTGTAAAGTAATTATTAATGTCGGGACATGCAACGGCGAGCTGCCGCCAGGAAACTTTTGGCAACACGCGAATAAGCCATATTCTTCCTTTCGGCGTACGTAGTAGTCAGCTTTGACTCCGGGGAAAGGGCGTTCCATCCCCGACCGCCTGATCGTCGACTTTAATTTCTCATTGGCACCGCGTCCCTCTCGCGAATATGCAAAGTATCGACGTTTATTTTACGTCACGATCGATCCTCCGCTGACTCTGTCTGTCCAGAGTCAACGTAACCAAACTTTTATCGAAACTAAATCGAGTGAACGTGTATCAGTCGGGTGGAGAGTGCCGAGTGTAAAAGCGTAAAAAGTCGATCGGAAGAATAAAGAAGAACGGATTAAAGTGTGTTTGACGGTAGGTATGAAGAAACGGAGGAGTTAAAGTGGAGTTAAAGAGAGGAAAGAGAGGAAGGAGAGAACGAATGGAGCATAGTGCGAAAAGCAAAAGAGGCCTGGTAGCACCTCGCCGGTGGTGAAAGTGGGTGGTGGGATTTATCCTCGGCGGTGATTTCCTCAGATTTTCCGCTCGTATTATTTGTTCGACATCGGGTCGAGTGACGGCGGAGAGTGACGGAGGGGCAAGGGAGCTCCGTCCGTTTCTTTACACTGTGAAGAATATCAATTGTTAGAAATACAAAGGGTAAGAGAACCGAGGGAGAGAAACTGGCAGATAGAGGGACAGAGACGGACCTCTTCGGTAAAAAGAGAAGGAGGGAGCGAGAGAGAGAGAGAGAGAGAGGACCGCGTCGCGCGTAGTTTGGGGTAAGGAAGAACCGCCGACGTTCTATATAGAGAGTGACGTAGGGTAGCGAAAGGAGGGTGCCGCCTGTGGCACACCGCCCCTGTATAAACTAAATTCTTAAGAGAATTTAACCGTTTGAATAGCTCGCAAATCCATTGCAAATGTTTACACGGGATTTGCACGACCGCCCCCACCCGACGCGCCTCTCGCGCTCTTTCCGCTCGCCGCATCACCGAGCCATCCGACTCTCTTTGACTTTCCCCGACTTCGGAAATCCGTGCGATATCTAAAAATTTCGATATTTCCGATCGAATCCTGCCAAAGATGCAACCTTTGATCTGCGATCAAAAAAATTGTCCAGCCGATACAGAAGATTCAGTATCGAGTATCGAAGAAAATATCGAACGAACTGTGTGGAACGGTGGAACGGTGGAACGGTGGAAGGAGATCGCCGAGAGACGATTGCTCGGCAGGCGAAATCGATTTAATGCAGAGACGCGTGTCAAGGCAGAACGAGGAGGAGGCTCCCCAAGGCGGTCGCGATGCAGGGAACTTTGCTGGGAAACTTCTATCAAGAACAGAGGCAAGACCGCAACGATCAGTAGTCCTTCCCGGTAGCAGTTCGTCTCCGGTTTACGGACGTATGTAAAGCACCGACCGAAACAGCCCCCAAACCTCCGCGACCGCTCCCTTACCTGCTCCTCAAGACAAACAGTGGCGGTGTCTTAACAAGTGGACCAAGCTGCGCCCAAGACAAAGGGTAATTGAGGGCAGGGATTAATACCCCTATACACCAGAAATCCAGCCTGCCCCGTTCTCTCTCTCTTGGAGTTCTCTCCTCAGACTGTATCTCTCTCTCTCTCTCTCTCTCTCTCTCTCTCCGTGGAAGGAGAGGACACATTCACTTCTGGTCTCCCGTGCTCGCCCTCTTGTTTGTCTCTGTCTCTGTCCCTCTCTCTCTCTCTCTCTCTCTCTCTCTCCGATCTGACCACCGTAAGTCCAACTCCTTCCGCTTCTTCGACTTCCTTGCGCGCAACCCTCTTCCATCTCGTCGTCGCGCGAGTACTTGTTTCTTCTCTGAGAGAGAGAGAGAGAGAGAGTTCTCCTTCGGATCTCCCGTGTCTCGAAGGAGAAACACACCGACGCGACGCGGTCCGAACCCGAGGGCCGGTCATCTTGCTAATTAAACAATCAAATACGGGCTGGCTCCCAAGGCTTTCCCATTTCCCTGTCCGGGTTCTCACGAGTTTTTCCCCTTTGATCGAACCGTCCACCACCATCGTTCTTTGTCTCTCGTCGAAAATCCCGACTTGAAGAAGAATTTCATTGCAAAAACCTGTCTCTTTGCTCGACAAACCTCCTCTGCTAAAACGTAAAACCATCCCACGAAGATAAATCACGCGAGTACGCGGATAGTTTAATATCCGACGCGAGCAAGGCTGTATCGAGAATTTCTAAAATCTCACGTGCGTAACGTGCGTAACGCGGCAGTCGTACTTTCGGGAACAGCCCTTTCGGGACGAGCAGAGAGCAACGCGACAAGGAGGGACAGAGGTGAAAGGGAGAAACAAATGACGAAACGAAAGGGAGAAAGTGAAGAGGAGAAAGAGAGAGACTTTACCCTCGCAGAATTATAATACAAAACGTCATAACTATCTTCCTAATCACAGTTTATTCTAACTGGTTCCTTCGTAACGAGGTGGCGTAGTCCTTTGTGCCGACTGCAAAGTACGCGGACAAGCGGATCGTAAAGTAGAACCACCCCACGGGACCCAGGAGGATGTTCAACGTTCTTAGAGCATGAAACTCGAAAGGACGGCATTTGGAAGGCGTACGAATATTACGATTACCCTCCTAAGCGCAGTTCATTATCATCGTTTGCACGGTACAGATAGAGTCGGCAAGTTCGTATCGCGCGATACCACTGTTCGTTTGGTACAATAACGACAACGACACGTTTCGAGGAGTATCGCGAGTATTTAGTAATTATCCTTCCGAGTACACAACGACATTCCTGCTGAAAGTTGCTCGTACGTCGAACGTTGTTTAAAATATCGTTTAAAAAAGCGTCGAATTTTCCATCCATCGTGCGAATTTAAAAAAGAAAAGGGAAAAAGAAGTGCGACTTCGAGTACAGAAGCAAGGAACGAAGAGCCAAAGTATTTAGCGTGTTAATCACCTAGCAACGACACACTGTCGCCGATGTATTAATTATTGAACGGCTGGCCAGTGACCGAGGGTTTCGTCCATAAAACACAGCGGGGTTGCGAGGGAGTGGGAAGAAGTTGGATCTCGCAAACGCGTCACCTAGATACACGACACGAGATAATTGCCGCTGTAAATTTTACATTTTATTGCCGATCGACCAGAGGCGATAGGGGATTATTGCGTGCGTTCGATTGCAATGCATTATCTTTTGCCGCCTAATGCTTTCGCCGTTCGAGTTGGCGATCTGTGAATATGAATATTCTCCGTCCCGCGTTTTCGTTTTATCGCAGCGATCGTTGCAACGTGCAACAAGCGACAGTTGTTCTCTCAGCCTGCATTCACGACCACCGGCACGATTATGTCAGGGAAGGAGGACGCTCTTCATCGCACGATGATTTTTTCTGATAAATCAAACACTTGTGCGAAAAGTGTGCGAGTCGCGTTAATTATTTATAAACGTTCGTAATCGATAGACGTTACAAATTCATGCTGCTAATAAGTTTCTTTGTTGGATCTACAATATAATCGCCCCTTGTTGTTGTACTTGCGATCGTCGGAACGATAAAATTTATTTAGCCGATGTACGTTTCTCGTAAAATTGTAATTTCGCTGTTTAGAAATAAATGCAAATCAGTACAAAGTACGCGATGACGATACGATCGTCGGGTGAAATGCGATTTTTTTTTCTCTCTCTCTCTCTCTCTCTCTCTCTCTCTCTCTCGATCGGGAATTAAACTTTTCAACTCCGAAAACGCGCGCGATCAACACAATTTCTGCGCCTTTGTTTTAAAATAATATCGCGCCGAAATAATATCGACTTTCAGATGTTATTTGCGTTTTTTTTCATGAAGTTATCGGTGTATTTGATCGTGTATCGTAAGGCAAACACCGAATTGAAACCCAACGAGGAAACTTTCTAGCGAGGAAAAAGCTAACAGAATATTTTTTCCAAAGCAAAGCATAAAAAAAACATCCAACTCGTTTTACGATTCCAACTCGTTCTTGCGAATGGGGGAGGAAAAATCAATCGTGCCACGGTCGATTGCGATATCGTTATTTTTGCGACTATCCTGCTCGCTTTGCGTCAAGTAAACGGAGACGTACGCAAGATGTACGCATCGCTGAACCTAACCGTTCGAACGATACGCGAACAAAGTAAGTAACTGTTAACCTTACGATAATTTACGAAGTAGTTAACCGCGCAACCTTTGACCTACGAGCGTCTTGCATGCAGCCATTGGGTGGTTGGCGGGAGGCTAAAAGGCAAGACTACCCGCCGATGCAACTTGCACGAGGGGGTGAAACAGGAAGGGGTGTAAGGTCTTTTCGAGACCGTACTTACTTACTTACGTACTGTACATGTACCTGGCTGCGTACCTGGCAATGCCACTATCGATTATTAGTTGTTATCTTGGTGAAGTATTGCAACCCCACCGACCGAAGTAGCAACCGACCGGCAACGCGACGACGACGAATACCAGCGGCTCGGTCAACGGGTGTGTGGTGTGCACCACCACATCCCTTTCTATCGTGGCGCGCAGGGCCTCGACCACTTGCATACATCACTCGACACCGAGATAAGACTCGGATGGATCGTTATACTGCCCGGTCTATGATTAATAATTACTCGCGAGCCTTTATCAGATGCCAGACGACGGTAGAGTTACCTCGATAACGAGTAATCAAACCCCTACGAGTCGGACGGGCTTTACGTTCGCTCGGAGAATTCTACGGGCTACGCGTCAACCTACGCGTCTAGAAGACGAGTTGCGAACATCCAACGTGGATAAAATAAAAATAACTGGAAGAAATTTCGGTCTTCTCTTTTTTGAAATTAAATTCGCAAAAGATACGTTCTCTCTCCTTTGTCGTTAAATCGGGATGTTGAAATTATAAAAAGGTAAGGAAAAAAATATTTTCGCGACACAACGGTGTCTTTAGAATCGTCGTTAGTTACGGATTGCGAGCGTAATCGCGGAAATCCTAGTTAACTGTGCCGAGACGGCCTCTTTCGTCCCGCGTGTCGTGTCGTGACACTTTCTCGCCCTTGTAAATGCAAATTTTATTAATAACGAGGAGGTTATATTTCAAATTGATCCGAGTTTCGCGCCAGCTCGGTAATCGCACACTTTGGGTCACGCACACGTCGTCGCTGTTACATTTGCAAAAAGGAAAAATTACTCCTGCGCGTGCAAGATGTACATATATATATATATATATATATATATATATACGCACAAAGGTGCAAGATAACTAGATAACTAATATCGCGGAAAGTTTGTTGAACCATCGCCCTGAGTAAAATCGTATCAAATTTCTACTTTTTTTAATAATACTCCGTTTTTTATATTCGCATTCTGAAATCTTTGATACCGCTCTTTACAAGTTTTGTATTTTCTAACAACTTTATTTAGTAGGAAATAAATCGTTTCTACAATTGCAACTCGTTTCTCTCCTTTAATTGAAATACAGAGAGAATGCAGTGTTTCGTATCGCATTCCTCAAAAGGTATTGCATTCGTTACATTATTACGTAACCATCACGTCATATAACGTATATAAGTAAGCTACGACTTAAAACACTCGAGGTTAGCAATTAAAAATTGCAAAGGGAGAATCATTTGAATTTCAAAAGAACCACATAGTTGCTCGTAGTTAATTACGTCGAATTAATTTATACTTTGTTCGATTATATAAATATTCAACGCTGAAGAGAAAAAAAGTGTAAATTGGATGTACGTAGGTATACACTTACTTCGCCTGGAAAACGGGAGACTGGAACAGCATATTCTCGTTCAAAAGTCACAAGTTACCGTTCGTTTGTTCCGCGCGCCTATCGCTCGATAAATCCACCGGTACGTATAATTTCTAAAACACATACGGTTGATAAAAGGCTTGTGCACAGAGTTAAAACGGGGGAACGCCGTGTTTCGTTCGAGAGCAACCGTTAATCGCGATCTACCCCTAACCCACGTTCGTATTCAAGTCTAACGACTCAGCCAATCGCAGTGATCGTTCGACCGGCAACGTCCAATCGTCGCAGCGGACACTCGCGTAGCAGTGGTCACGTGGTATGCTCGATTTCCCTCCAACCTCGCCAACACGACGTGAACGTTCCGTGCGCTATCATCAGCCGCAATCGGATATCAATAGAATTTGCATAAAAATCTATATACGCGTCCCTGGTAAGTCATATTGCACGCCCGAAACGATGAGACACCGTGTATTTTATGAAACAAACATACCGTTACACTGCCGCTATCCCGGGCGTTAAGATACAGGCGACAAACTGTTTGATATTCGTAACTTTAAGAATTAATGTCTTTCATAGTGTAAAAAAAGTTACTAGAAATTCAAAGAGAACAATTTATGAAAAAATTCTATTTTCTTATTTTTGCCGTCGAGATCTCTCGTTTCCTTGATATCAGATGTAAAAGATACGTATTTTAAAAATATGTATCATCTCGTTTTAATAAAATCGCGTTAAGTAACATTTAAGATGCATAGTTGGTAACACTATTGCTAACAGTTTGAAGTTTCTAGTAAGAGTAATAATGTAACAATATTACGGTTGAATATTGCGGTTGAAAGTGTGAATGGTTCGAATAAGTGATTAATTTATATAGGTATATAAAGCAATAATTTCTTTTATTTATTGCAAATTAATTATTCTGTTACCACTTTCAGACTTCATGATCGTTACTACCAGCTTTCATCAAAATTCAATTCATTTCGTTTGCCTTTGGTTCGATGTCACCATTGCAATGGAAAATTATTCGCATCGTATTACAACTCTTCATATTCGTTTCGAAATCAGGAAATTCAAAGGAGAAACTCGCGAGTCACAATGAGGTTAAGTTCGAAATTACGTCGCTGCGGTCAAGGATGAAGGGATATCGATCAAAGCTGTTAAATCAGTGAGTACACCAATTAGTAGTAATTTTCATTTTTATGTTCAATGAGCAATACGTTCAAAGTTGTACGTTACAACCAAACATTATCGTCTGAAATCGTTCTCTTTGTTTGATATTTATTCTCCATCGTGTAGAATTGAAATTCTACTTGAACGACGAAAATTTGAGAAACATTGACTACCAGAGACGCGAACAAGGATCGTAATGTTCCAAACTATTCCCTTCCCGCACGAATGCATTTGTTCTATTCGAACACCCCATCTGAGCGTCTTCCGTTCCCTATCGACGTCGACACGCGTGTCGACACACCCGGAATCGAGGCTTTCATTCAATTTTAAAGGGCACGTACAATGTAGAAGTATGAGAGGGTAGCATTCGTAATGCATGTAAACGGCAATTTACACGCGCACATTTTCACGTAAAATGGTGCAAGAGACCAATATACATACATATTATTTGTTTCCACTGCGGTGAAAGTGATTGATATTTTATATACACCGATTAAAAGTTGACATTTTGTACTTGCAGGTTAAAAAGGCGTTATATAAAATTCTGTTTTCAAACGTAATACGTTCAAACGGACTAGGTGTCTCGATTGATTCGTTGGCTACGAAAATACACGGTATTCCACGACTTTCCGATAACTAAACTTTCTCGAAATAAATTTGAACGAAATAAATATTACACGAAACGTGAGCCATTTGAAATCTCATTAATGTATTATAAAGTGCAAAAGAAAAACCGATAATGAATTTGCTTTTAACGATATGGAGAAAATCCATACGATATAAATCAAATACAAGGCTTTCACAGAGGTATAAATAAAATATTACATACCATCTTCGAAACGTACATATTTATATTCTCTCTCCATTTATTTTTCGCACTTCTAAATCGTGAATGTTCTTCAAATTTGTTCAGTTTCCAATCGTTCCTGGAGGAAAAAAATATCCTCTAAAGCAATTAAATCGAAGGTCTCGTGCCATGGTCCGAGTTGTCGTTGATGCTCTCGTGATAAACGAACGTTCGCGAGAAGCGCGGCTCTCTCGCATAGATACGCGTAATTAAGCCTGGCTCTGAAATTAAAAACCGAACTCGCGTCTACATGCAGAGAGCGCAGAGAGAGAGAGAGGAAAGAGAGACAGGGAAAGGGAGACAGAGAGAGAGAGAGAGAGAGAGAGAGAGAGCAAGGAAACGGAAGCTCAATCAAACGGGCGTAATAAAAAAAACGCGAACGCGGGCGCGCGCTTTCGATTCGTTACGCGGGAGCGGAACGAGCGCAAACACGAGACGGCACGCGGCCCATGAAAACGTAAAATCGTTCGGAACGAGTAGTCTGCAGCGATGCAGAAAAGAAAAAGATCCGAGAGAGAGGTTTGCCTCGGCCTTTTTCTCTTCCGGCTAGAAGCTTGGAGGGTTCGGTTTAAAGGCCGTTTTCGGCGAAAAACACTGGCCGCCTCGGTGCACGCGGCTGATTTCGATTGAATAATTTATGTTTCATTACGGCAGCCCGTGGCTTATAGACGCCTTGCAAACGCCGGCCGTTCCGTACAGGCACAGAAAGCCCTGAGCCAACACTGGACCGTCTGAATCAGACGGCCTTTCACATATTTCCTATAGGCATTCAGGCCAACGGTGAAAAGAATTTTGTATCGAGGTTATTGAAGGGACGCCGGCCGATACCGGCGCGATGCCTCCCGTCCTCCTCCTCTTCCGCCAATATAAGAAGGCCATTTTTTTTCATCCCCGAGTTCGTGCTTACAACCCGACCGAATCATTCTACCCGCCGAATTCATTCAATCGGTTTTAGCGGATTGCCGTATCGTTGTTACCTCGATACATTCCTTTTGCGCTTAATGATTTCAGGCCTCAAAGACACTGCCTTTGGAAACATCTAGTTTGAGTTTACATTTCGCTCAAACCACAGTTTGGAAGATCATTCCGAGAGATGTCACACATTGGTAACGATAGGAAAAACAATGCGGAAGAACAGCGAAGAGGAAGAGCCGTAGAAAGACTGAGAGAGGAAAGAGGAATGAAAAACATTCGGGGAAAACTTGAAAATCGTCTGCTATATTATTAAAGCTGTCCCCATCTACCTTTGGTATAGAGCTTTGCGTCACCTAAAATATCTACCCGTGAACAAAGTATGCATGTCAATATTTTATAATACGACAAGACACATAAGGGATCCCGCCCCCAAGGCACTCGATATCTTCCCGTTTGCCAGATATTGTTCGAGGGTGGAAATTGATAGGGTGGCGCTGATATAATCTACGATACACGTGAGCGCAGCAACGAAGCCCGTTTTTTTTTAATTTTGTCGTAATCAATAATTCAATTCGCACCCTCTTCGATTCCTTTGTTCGATTCTTCAAAAAATCTCGACACACGCGCATTTTAGCGAATATTTTTAGAGTACATTAGCACGCGCAATATTTTCTAAATATTTTCGGTATGTCAACAATGAATACATATATATATATATTTTCAAGAATTCGGTAGAGAAGTACAGTTGAAAAAAATCGTACTGGAAAATAACAAGGAAAATGGAATTTTCTTCCCGACAAGAATCAAGGTATCCTCGATTTTTGTCGACCCTCTTGAAGCTGCAACGAATAAGGTAGCAGTGATTTACCGAGTGAAATGTGAGTATCGCGAAGCACGCGAAATGCGTATCGTGAATCCAATATATTGTTCATGGGATTCCCCCTATTAGATGGCCATAACTCATCGGGGATTCCGTAACAAAAGAAAACCACGCGTTTTATATACGCGCTCTCTCCTTTGAGGCACAAAAATTCATTGGAAAATCTTTAATTAACAGATCATCCGAGCATTCGCACGTCTGTCCGAATGAAAATGTCTGAAAGAAAAATCAGCCTGTGTGCAATATTTCGTTCGTCGGAACGAAACCAAAATGACAGTCGGCCTCTATGCAAATCATACTTTTTAAGGGACGACGAATGGACGCGAAGAACGCCGTAGAACAACGGTCACGCCAAACTGTAATTTCGCACGAGAACCAACGAAATACCTGCGATTCTTTTGGCATTATCAAACACGTTAGTATTCTTCCAAACAATACTCATAAATCTTTAGTCTTTCATCGAGTGGATTCTTCGGCTAAACCAAACCTAGCCCACGAGCTTAAAGTACAGAATTTGTAAGTTCTAAAAGTACTGCTTGTCGTCGTGAATTTCATGATAATTAATACACGAGGGAAATTATATTACAGTACAAACAAACAACAGTATACCGATGCGTGCAAATTTTAATAAAGAAGAAAAAGGAGAGAATCGACCAATATCTGCGGAAAAAAATTGTGAGTCGAGTTATCAATCTCGCTCAGTGCGAACGAAAACGTATTGAGAGAGTGGGAAAATGGAAAATAATGCAAGATCAGTTTGCAGCTACCCCTTTCTATCGGGGAGTCAGAGAGCCGTTTTGCATGGTGCTTCCAGTCGATAAGAAGACGGTCGGCTAGCGACCCCTTAACCTTCCATCGGCGATATCTACCGTACCGACTCAAGCACGAGTCAGCCTTTCGTTTCGTGGACAATGACGACGACGTTATGCAACTGCGATGATACATACGTGGCTGTGATAGCATCTCGTTGATGTTTGCACGGGAGAAGGGAGCGCTCCCTTCCCGTACCGCTAGGAATGTTAACGGGATATCTTCATGTCCCCGATGCATTGGTGGTTATCGTGTAAACTGCATTATAGATTAGCTACCAGCTACGGTAATAGTAATAGCAATCATTATGCAAATAGCCGACGGCGCAATCTGCCGCCTCCCTAGACCTCCACGACGTCTACGCTCACGACTTTTACGCTGGAGCTTGCTTTCTCTTTGCTACTCGCGACGTTTCGACTAAACGGAATGATCAGTATCTTCTTGCAACTCGTTAACGTCGAGGTGCGCCGTTATAAACGATGAGATAAGTTTACTACGTTAGAGACTAGGAAAACTAGAAATAGTTTGCCGAACGCTTCGCAGTTTACACCAAATCACTTTCTTCTTTTGCACAGTCTCGTTTAATCGAGCGAAAGAGATACTATCTCGAATATTCGTATCGTTTTTCTTTAGATGAAAAGAGCGTGGTTCTTGAACAAATATAGAATGGTACAGAAAAACGGATTCCGGGTCATTCGTCAAATCGGAAAATCAATTACCAGAATACTTGGCAAGGAAGCTACGTCCTGTGTACGTTTCCCTGGAGGTTCCTCCTCCGAATAATGATGCCGGTGCGTGTCTTCCGGACGTCCTCAGTGACAGAATCGTTCGTCGGAAATAAATCGACAGGCAGTCACGAGCCATTCGTTTCTGTTGGCGAAAATGCATTTCTCCATTAATGTTTCATATTCCCCGGTAAGATACGACCCCAGAGACACGATTCATTTATATGTCGTATTCATTTATATCGCTCGGTGCGCACGGATCGTGCCAATACTCGATCGACCCTCCCTGATCGTTTGTCATGCGAGCAGCGACTCCGTACGCGTATATCCGCTCACCGTGCACGCCATTCTTACATCCGTCATGAAATCACACGACACTGCGAACTCGCGGTTCGATCTAATTACCGATGAAAGTAATTAGTTTTAACGTGAAACGTAAACGTTACTTGCAAAAAGAAGAAAAGAAAAGGAAAGGGAAAAAATTGCAGCTGAAAACGAACGAACGTGAGGCAATGGACACAAGAGTTCGAGATGGCTGCCTAATTAAGTAGCTGCCTCGGTGTTCGTTCTCTCTCGTAAAGATTCAGTGAAAGTAAGCATTTTTAGTGAGTGGAAACTTTTTCTATCTCGTAGTCCACAATTTACAACCATTTGTGACATTGTCTCAATGGTTGAACTCGATGGTATCGCGTGTCGGATTTTCACCGTGCTTGCAAAAGACAGTTCACCGAAAGTCGACCGTGTACAATGGCCGGATAACGTCATGTATGAACGGTAGGTGATTCTTTAAGCGTGAAATAAATAACTCGAGGGAGGGCTCGACCGAAAATGTGACAGGAACGTTCCTGAACCTCACCCGTGGCTACGTCACGTTAACGAGAGAAAGAAAAAAAGAGCAGGAGGGCACATTTTAACGTCAACAATTAAAAATATTGTACATATATTATCGCGTCGGGGTCTCTCGGTCCCTGGCTTCATCTTTGCCCGACTTTTACGCGCGTAAGTTCATCTCGCTCGGAGTTGTCAGAGATTGCTGTACGTCGCTGAATCTTGTCTATATTAATACGGCTGTTACGATGGAATTTAGTGGAATATTTCACTGCCTGTGACTACGAGAATACTACGAACAAGTAAGTAAGTAGTATCTGCGAGTAGCAGAAGGATGGATCGAAACGATGAAATTTGGGCAATGTTTCCAATCCAACTAGTCGTCGAAACTATCGTCTCGTTTGAAGTATGGGCTGGCAAGAATTGAAAGAGTCGAGTGTCTCGAAGGAGAATGGAAACGAAGTGAAAACTGAAGGAGCCGATTGATAAATCGAACTGGCTACGGAACAGAGCAATCTCGCGCAAGAACGATGTAGGTCCTGGCCAGCGGACGGCTGCCAGACGCGTGCACCATTTATACAAGGTGCCGGAGAATTGTAGAACGAAAAGGATTCGCCATCGGTGAAAGGCAAGGGAAGACGAATCGACGACACCACCGTACGAACCCACACTCGACGTCTTCCATACGTCAAAGCCACGCCAACTCATCTTCCCCGCCTTACAGAAACGTTCCAGTTCTCTCTCTCCACGCTGGATTAAAGCGTTGCTCAACGATTCAATTTTTCTCTTAATCAATCTTCGGATCATCCGATTCTATTAAATCTTGTAATTCCAAAGTAAGGAAAGACGCGACGCTGGACTTTTTACTGTTTTTTTTTTTTTTTTTTTTTTTAAGGGGAAAGGGAAAATTTCAACTTTTGAAGGGAGATTCGTCAGGTATATCAATCGCGAGCATGCAACGTGTATCGTAATTATGGTCGCGAGAGGTTGTGCGAACCCTTTCAGCGATGATATACCTGCAATAAAGTAATTAGCTGGAAGTTCGTTAGGTGTTGGCTGTAATTGATTTGGTTGATTCCTATTGGCGATTCAGCGAAAGCACTCATGCTTAATGAAATGTCGGAGATAAGGGCAAGAGAAATGTGCAGGCTGGTTATTGCCTTTATTTATTCGTATTTAATGAGCGCACGAAGATGCCACTTTCTTCCATTCGTTTCTTTGACACGACTGATCCTTTCGTTCCATTTTTTTAACGTTACAGCGCAAAATTTATTTGTAATTACACGAGACACTCTGTGTAATTAATTAGGGCAGAACGATTTCGAAACACGTTTAACATGTAACTTAGCTGAGTTCCAATTTAACTAATCTAAATCGAACTCTACGGTGACCAGACTTGTTCAAAACGAATACGTATTATTAGTCCCTTTTCTGTCGCGAATGGAACTCGTGCTCCTCGCGGGGTATTTCTTCGTGGAAAAAGTTTGTGTGTATTCCGCAAGGTTGAACACACACGTGTACGCACGTATTATACGCGGATACGTCGGAATTTCGTGGAGATGAAGCGAAGGGGAGGCCGTCAGACAGACGTGCTGCAGTCAGATAGCGGAAGTGGTAGACGACAACTTCCGATGGACTGCATTGTGTGTGCGAGTCGTATGTAAAGTGTGTAGGAATCAAATGTGAATTCATTCTGACACGTTGCTTCCTGGATTCCGCTTCTTCTTTCGATCGGGATCCCCGTAATCGCCGAGAAACATTCGTCGCAAGATAGCTTTTTCGACGATGCTAACTTTCTTACGGGGAGAAGATGGAATTCAAAAAGAAAAAAAGAAACTTCGATGTCTGCCTTTCCCCTGACTGACTGAAACGCAGAAAAGGATGTACACAATCAACGATCTCGCAGCAATCGACATATTATATTATTCAAATACTTACATAAAGCGATACATGGAGGGTTCGAACATCTCGCGCTGTGCAATCGATGGAGGAGTTTAATCATTGCGATAAATTCAATTGTCAATTTCGACGATGAAAGTGTATTTGTCACGGCACAAGTTTCCCATTCTTAATGAGAAACGACCTTGACGAAATGACGCTGGTTGGTAGATAAATTTATAATCGTCAGTATCGTCGCACTGTGCGCGGTGCGGATGTTCTCAGGAATATCTCTCCGAACAGATTTTTCAATTGCAAACGTTAAACCGGTTGCTCAGACAGTGTTATTAATACAGATTACATCTTCCCGTGGGCGACGAGCGAAATCATTTCAACCAGTCCTGATTGCCACCACATGCGGGTGCGTTTAAAGTCGTACTAATTAACACGGCAGCGATTCAAGATGTCGGCGGTGCACAGCGGAATGGGTTGAGACGGTGGAAGTCTTAAGGCGGCGTGTTCTCTCCGGGGAGCCAAGTGTTAGGAGAATTAACAGCAACCCCTGATCTTGGCCCTCTATGCTATCTCCCTAATAATAAACTGGTAATTCCCAATGCCCCTATAAGTTACTCCCTTTCAACGCCACAATAACCTACGAGTGTTAAGACGTATTGTCTAACGGGTGTTCGGCATTCGTTCTGCCACACGCACCAGTCCGACGATTATCGGTTGATGGATGACTCGAGGAACAACCATCGCTTCGATATCGAAAGCGAAAGACTAAATTGATTCTTTGACGGGCAGTGAAGTGTGGTTCTCACGTTTCCACTGTTCCAGCGAGATGAGAAGCTTGCGCTTGGGAATGATGTACGTACAATTCCATCGCGAAATTGTCACGAAGAAACAAACTTTAAGACAAACTTTAAGAGAATTTATCTTCAAATTTTGTTGACCTAGCTTGTCTTGAATTCAAATAATTCAAATGTTCTGATAAGGAAATCTATCTTATCGTACAAGTACAAGTACGTACGTGATATAGTTTCAAAATATGTAGATACGTGGATAACAAAGAAGAGGGGTAGTTCGCGGTTAACGAACCAGAATTGTTGATTAATCGACGGTTTCTAATTTATCCGGTGAAGTAAGCAAATACCAGGGGCAAGACAGAATTTCCAGATTCCTCGGCCACGTTTACCACGATAGAATATTGATGATCACGCGTTTTGCATATGTACCCTCTTCCGGACATTTAGCGAAACTCCGTCGACCGGAAGGTAATTCGCAGTTCGAATGAATTCGTCATGATTTCGTGAGCAATGTTCACCCGTTACATCGTTACAGGATGTGCTCACCTTCATCATAGATATCCAACCGCGGCTTGCAAAGTGCCTTGCTTTCGAGACGAGTTTTCGAGGTGTAAAACGACGAGAAACGAAAGAGAGACGGAGAAGGTGAAAACGCGGAGTTGCGAGAGACCGTGAGAAAGATTCAACCTCTCGACGAGAAAAAGACATAAATTTTTATCCAATACGCGCTCTAAGAACGTGACATTTCATATTCACACACAGTCGTTGAACAAAATGGTTCGAAACTGAGAACCAAATATCGGTTTTCTTCTTTTCAAGTCACAAGTAAAAGAAAACGTTCAAAGATCGATCTTCTCGAACTCTGATTGATAAAATTGATAAATTGGTCAAAAGACTTATCAAAAGACTCGTAAACATAAATTTCAAATGAACTTAATCACGTGGTTGAGGACAGACACTAAAAAGCAACGAGAAACGTCTTATTGCGCGTAAAGGACTTGTTCTCTTGTGTTTAGCCGTGGATATCTGCTTCGTAGATTAGGAACGGAGGGAATGGCAACAGTGACCGATAAATTTCATGGCGACTGTCTCTTACTTGTAATTAAACGCACAATTTAAACGGGCCGTTAATGTCAGCATGCCCAAACCAAAGTGTCTCTTGGTAAGTGTTCTCTTAGAAAGCTGGTTTAAGGCTAGGATCAATTGAATCGTGTTGCGCAATAAATAGCGAAAGAGTAGAACTAGACTGCAAGAATCGAGTTTTGTCTTTTTCTGAAACTCCAATTTTTTTTTTTTTTTTTTTTTCTTGTCACAGTTGGTAAATAATTCTAATATCGATGAGATTCACACTTTACTGATTCTTTGCTCGATGAAGTCTCACGTAGTTTTTGATCGTCCGTTACGTTACGTGGCAGTTACAAACGTTATCGTCAATTCATCATACCAAAAAAGAAAGACCGTGGTTTCATTATGCATGCGTATAAACGAAACGCGTTCCTAATTACAGCATTGTGACGACCCATGCCACGTACCAGTCGAACATCTGCGATCCATCGTGACGGATAAATCACCTTGGGACCACCCTCCAATCGCATCTCGGCCATCGCCTTGCATATAGACAGTTACTAATGAGCCAACCCCATTTAATTAACCGTATATAGCTTCGACGCAACTGCTGGACTATTTCCCGGTTAGCACACCACGCATTGTGCGCCTCTTTCGACACAGCCCTTCTTTCACTCCCGTTTCAGGGACCTGGCATTTCGTTAGCAGCCGATTCCAAGTCGGGCACATCTGTTCGATGTACGTTCGAAATATGATTTTAAATATTTCATCGAAGATTTTGACACACGCGGAGTAGAAATTTAAAAAGCACGTACTATATCGTGTTGTATTAGTTGGTGCAAACAAGGGTTGAGGAAATCGGATTTTTATTATTCTGTTTTACTCAAGTCAAGTATTTAATCAAATTTAAACGTTTGTAAATTTTGTTATCTTTGTATTGACTGCAGACTGGCGCAGTTCAGTCTCTTTTTTGTTTGTAATAATGCATTTCGATGTCTGTGATCAAATGATCAATGATACATTCGAGTGCACAACGTTACGTAAAACGTCACGTATTAAGAGATTCTTCTCTTGTTACATAAAAATCATACTTCGTAGTACACGTATTAATTTCATATTTTTTATTCATTTTATTAGTGTATTTCAATCATAATTCATATGCGTAATTTCTAGTTTTTATTCCGACATTTATTTAATATCGTAATAATTTAACAGGAAAATATAGTAAAAGAAAAAACAACAAACTGTCATCTGTATAAAAATTGTTGTCATCAACTGCCTCCGTGGCGCAATCGGCTAGCGCGTTCGGCTGTTAACCGAAAGGTTGGTGGTTCGAGCCCACCCGGGGGCGTTTATTTTATTTTCTTTAACAAATATGATAATTTTAACAAAAAAAGAAACGATATCATTTATTCGTGAATTTCTAACTTTAACAATAACGTTCTCGAGTAAATTAATAATATTAGTCTTACAGATTCTTTAAAGATTCTGTTTCTATCTTTATCTACTAATCATATTTTATCATCAGATGTATGAATATTGCGAATCACTATAAAATATTGAGCTTAATTTTCAAATATTAAACATTAATTATCATTCTTTGCTGCTTTATTAAGAAGATTATTATTAAATATTACTTCTAAATGCTTCGTTTATCACCATTTTTTTTTCATGAACCAGCACAAAAGTATCCAAATAAATATTGTATATCATTTTTTTTTAATTTTTGTTATTATTTAAACGAATAAAAAAAATATAAATGATGTACACATAAAATTACATTGCAAACTATTGCTTGAAATATGAAAATAAAAAATCTGCTTCCAATGGCGCCGTGGCTTAGTTGGTTAAAGCGCCTGTCTAGTAAACAGGAGATCGAGGGTTCGAATCCCTCCGGGGCCTTTGATGAAGCGGTTAATTTTAGTTTTTTTAAGTGCTTCTAGTATTTTTTTTTCATTTTTCAAATACTTTATCAATTTTTCTATTTAAATAATTGACGTATTATTTTTTCGTACAATAATAATTACTAATACACATATTTATATGCCAAATTTATTTCTATTCGTATATTTCTTTAATACAAATATGCATACTTTAAATATTTGCATATAAAGAAATATGTTACATACATAAGTTCACAATTTGAAAAATTCTTAGTAATGTAAAATCAGTATAATTATAGATAGAAGAAAATATGAAATATATATTATTGACAAAATATAGGTCACATATTTATATTATCCGCATTATAAAGCAATTAGTAAAAAATAAGTAGCTTTACGTTTTTATATTATCTTTGTTATTTGTAATTTTTAACAATTATTATAATTCTGAATAATGAACTTTACGTGGCAGTGCTGCCACACGTGTGTGATATTGAAGAGTTGGCTGTCTTGCGCGCCAAATACTCCAGTGAAGGACTTCGTTGTTGTCGTTTGGTGTAGCGCGTCGTGTTATAACCTTATTTGCCGCGAAAATGAGTTCGTATACCGATCCACTTCGTTTAAACGAAGAACGTTTGTTTCTAGATTTAATGGACAGTTTGCCGAAAGATATTAAGGATACGAGAAACATTTTAGAAATACGTGACAACGTTCTGTACGTGTGGAATGCAATAGAGTATTGCGTGATGACATTAAACGTTACGGCGACGTGTGGCGAAAACAGAGATATTCCTTATCAAGTAAGTCAACAATATTTAATTCAAATAGATATTTAGACAAATGCGTGATTTATACATGAATGAATCGAAACGAACGATGCAGTATACTTTTGCGTCGAATGGTTTGTTGTATACAGACCTAACCTCCACAACGTTTCTTAAAAAGAAACGCGCAAGCGCCCCGTTTTACCGTGTTCATATATATTTAGATTTATACGATACGTAGTAGACACAGTAGTTACATGTATATTACATTGGTATATTTCGTTATTTAAAATTATTACAAACTTTATCATGGGTTTTAGAAAAATTTATTTCATCGATACATGGGAATACCGTACATTTTGTACAGTGTTGTAAAGAAATTTACAATATATTATGTACAGTTGAGTTATTGAAAATTATGTTTACTGCAATAATTTTATTCTATTACATCCTCTCGTTTGTTCAATTACTCAATTTGCATTATTTAATTATTGCAATGTAAAATATAATACATAAAATACTTTTTAAAAGTGAAAGAAGTAGCTTTTTAAAATATCGTATTTCTCCCATTACACACACCAAAAGAAAAATAATAGTAAATCCTCCGTTACAGTAAGTTGAAATTCGTAAAATCTTACAGAAACAGAATATAGCACTACCAATGAAAATCGAATCGTCAACGAATTTAGCGGTCCTCCGTTCCCTTCCCACCGACTCGTTTGCACGTTTCACAATTACGCTACGCTCTCTGTCCCTGGTGTTAAAATCCTGATCGTTAAAAGTTCGTTCAGCGGATAAGCTGAAATTTCCAAGTAATGAAAGAAATTACGAGAATCGCGTGAAAAAAGGCTCCGATCACTTTTAGCCGGACTAATGGCTCCGTGGAAACGGGAATGACATTTGGTCGTTGGTTAAGCAGAAGTTGCTCGATAATCTGGACCATTACCGCGGACACGGCGCGTTCGCTTTACGATGATTACCGCGAAAGCGTTTTCTCCGGCGAACTTTTGATTCGGACCGATTAAGCTCCGGCTAAATTATGGTCCGCGATACCAATATACACAGTTGTAGAGGGGGAGGCCGCGTGCGCCCTCTCACCACTACGAGCATGCACGAGCGTCCCGCGGGTTAATCGGTGTACGTACATACGCGCGCTAGTGGAAAATGATTACGTGGTAAATGAAAGGGAAGCGGCACGGCGAACTCGCCACGGTGAGAATGGGCAGAACGTTTCGTTCTCGGCTGTGCTTTTATTTCATTTCAATGGCACCGTGGGATCAGCGGGTACATTAATGCCTGGCTGGGTGTCGTGGTGTAGGCGCTCGCGCGCCACCGCGACCGACCAAGCGGACGCGCGAGAGACCAAAAGACCGGTGAGGGGATAATTTATAGGAAATGGGTTGTTCGACGCTCCGGAGTAATTTAATTAAAATAAATGTCCGTGCCGCGGAGGAACGTTACCCACGAACCCGCGGTCCGCAACTGCGAATAAAATGCAAATTCAGACCCTTCAACCGGGTTACGTATGGGTATTCGTAGGTAGGTAGATAAAGAGTACGCTCCGAGGGGGAATAGAGAAGTCTCGCCAAGGGTCAACCTCTTTCCCTCTCTCTCTCTCTCTCTCTCTTTTTCTCTCCCTCTTCTCTCGTTCTCTCTCTCTCTCTCTCTCGGTTCCGTTCTCTTCGGGGACCGATCATCGCTCGTTCACCCGTTGATTTGATAAGGGAAAATTCTGAGGTGCCTCTGTCCACCCCTTTCTCTGCGGGTCTACCTCTCGGCTGCTCGATGGCAGTAGAATTTCCAAGCAAAATTGAAAGGATTCGTTTGCTAGCTTTCCGAAAAGACGCGCGATCATTTCAGAATCCGATTATCGATTGCTGATTTACTTTTTAAAAGCTGTCCTTTGTAAATTTGAGAAAATATCAATAAACGTCTGTCCCTTCGAATATTATTCAGCTCCAACCCCTGTTCTTTCAACGTGTAGTCAATTACATCCTGAAAAAATCCTGAAGAAATCCGAAAGCAACGAGCCAGTAATCCGACAATGCCTCTCTTCTCGTTCCACCGACCGTGTTCCGCAGCTAACGAAATCAAACGAAATCAACGACAGCCGACGATCGTGATTTTTCTAAGAGTCGATTGAACGACGGTCGCCGAGTGTCCCAAGGGCCACTCTTTATGGTCGGTACGTGCATGCGCGTTGGCCGACTGAAATATCGGTCGTAAATAATAAAAGTTAGCGAGGTTCCTCCCTGGCGCGCACGGCGGGACTTTAAACCGGAAGATAGGTGTCGCAGGATACGGACGAGGCAGCGCAGAAGGGGTGGCGGGGGGAGGGTGGCAGCGAGATGAGGAGGGCGAAAGAGGCAGCGCGGGGCAGCATCAGGGTGTGGGGCGGAGACAAAGACGCGCTATTGTCAACCGCTCCGCCATCGGAACCACCATCCGCCGCGGGAAACTTTGAATCATTTTTATTGCATAGAGTTATCTTTGTTACCAGCGGAACGAACGTCTAAACGCACCCTCTCTGTCCCTTTCTCTGCTCTTTCTCCCTTCGTCTTCCTTCCAACCGACCCCACTGACACCCGCCCCCCTCCCCGCCGTTCGTACAGGTTATTCCCTGCCGTCGTTGGTCCTCGCCTTTCTGTTTCCCTCTACCTGCACCGCCGCCACCCTTTTTGTTCTTCTCGCTCGACGCGAGATAATACGAACGAGGAAGCGTTCACACCCCTTTGGCTGCCCAAATGGAATAAGTTCTTTAATTCGCGAATTTACCGCCGCTCTAACGAATTGCCCGTCCTTCTAGCCGAGATAACAAGCCCGGCTGCCTACCAGCCGCCTTCCCACCTTCAA
The DNA here is from genome assembly GCA_032399605.1 of Melipona beecheii. Taxonomy (NCBI): domain Eukaryota; kingdom Metazoa; phylum Arthropoda; class Insecta; order Hymenoptera; family Apidae; genus Melipona; species Melipona beecheii. The sequence goes on along the minus strand of JAUCMO010000310.1, from coordinate 2,555,216 downwards.
CTTTTAATTCTTTCCTATATTCCAGAATCGTCGAGCCATCTCCGGGAGAAATTGAATTCCACTCTCTCTCCTTTCTCGTTTCTCCGATCGTTTGACAAATTTTCAAACAAACACCTCGTCTTCTCTTTGCCGCTGAGAATCGCCGATCTGTCGAATTTCATAAATTTACGAAAAAGAGAGAGAGAGAGAGAGAGAGAGAGAGAGAGGAGGAATTTTTTCAACTATCTTTCATTTTGATTCCTACGGGGCAGTTTTACACTTTAATCGTAGGTAGTTCCGGCGCGTTAAGGGAACAAAGAAGGTGAGAGAGAGGTTCTTTCGATTTATGGCAGGGCAATTCGCCCAGCTTACGCGAGCCTCTCTACATACCATCCAGCAGAAAGAGGCCATCTTATCTAAATTAAAAGTGGTTACTCGCGAAATGGCGTTCCAAGGTCGAAGCGCGCGCGCGGAACGGAAAATCCCGTCTCAGGCCGAAAGAATGGAATATCACGTAATAAGCAAAATCCTCTGGACGATAATTAAAAAGCAATTTTACGGTGACATTTGTACCTACAGCCAGCCGGGGTTCCTTGCCAGAGGTAAATACTCGGACACCGCTGGGTACACCGCCGCGGCAATAAGAATACACGCGTGTGCTTCCAAACATACAGGGTATGAAAAAAACTAGATGCCCAGGTTTAATCAGATTATTCGCCGCTTCTCGGTCGCTGGGAATATTTTCAAACTGCGTGTTGTAACATTTATCTTGCGTTGGATAGCTCTTTCTACGCGGAAGAAAATTATTATTCTTAGGGGGCGGGATGGAGGGGGATGGAAATTACCAGCGCGCTAAAAATCACGCAGTGAAATAGCAAAGGGTGTTTCAATTTTCTCGTCGTGAAATCGTCCTATCCTCGACAAAAAAAATTACAATGAATTCGATCCAACGATCGTTTGACAATTGCGAGATTAACGAAATTGACGATTTGATTGCAACCGATACGAGGCGTCCCAAACGGTTTAATCCAATTTTTCGTACTGGCCCCTTCGCGGAGTTTCGTATCTTTTTCGACGCATCGCGCCACTGTCCGCAACGCTCGTTGAAGAAAGAAAGAAAACGAAAACGCAGGGGCGAAAAATGTATCCGTGGCACGACGGCAGAACGAAATACTCGCGGCAGAGAAGAGAAAAAGAGGGGGGAAGAGGTATGAGTCGGTGCATGTCTACCACAAAAGCCATTGTCCGCCACTTACTGAATTCGTCGAGGCTCTCCCTGTCCGCACAGAGCACACAGGGCCCCCACGCGCTACCGATGTAAAACACTTCCCGTGAATTTTATTGCTCTACGTACCTCCTCGTACACACTTGCACGTACAGAGCCACCTAACCTGTGCGCCCGCCAACTGACGGGACCACCCATCCTCCACCCCCTTCGTTTGCTTGTGCGCCCGTGCTCGGACCTCACCGCCGTACAGGGTGTAAAACAAATATGTGTCGAAGCCCAGGCTTTGCGTTCCATCGAGACGTGTCTTCTCGTCCCGAGCGTCCCGACACTCGCCTCATCCTTCTGACGGAGAGGATCATGCTTTTTCTTGTTTAGAAAGCTCAATTTTTCCATTTTGAATTTTCCCGCGGTTCTCTGAAAACACGCGCTGATGTAACCTCCTTTACCTTTCTACGAAAGCAACGTACAATCGGACGATCTAGTCCGTTGTCGAAGATGCCCGTTAAAACGCGAAACGTCTCGGAGGGTGGTGAGCGTGCATGGAACGCACGCCCCCTTCTCTGCACACTCGCCATTATCGTCTCTTTGAAGATCGTTACTTTGATTAAATTTGATGAATCTCCCTCCACCTCTTTTGCCGGCAACAAGCTGTTCTTGCAGCGGCGAGCGAAGAAATTTGTTGAGAAATTTTAGTTTGCGTATTTCATCTTTCTTCAGACCTGCGCCCCTTGGTTTTCGTTCGCAAATTTGTTAAAAACAGAACTCTGACCTAAATCTCGCGAATACGCGCTTACGGGATCGCTCAGAACGAGCCACCAAGGGGGTGAAACAAAGACGGAAGGGGGAATCGGCTTTTTAAAATACTGAAAAGGAAATGGCAGAAAATGGCGGTTAACGAGTTTATCAAAGAAAATATTCCACGGTAATTTCTTCGAAAGAAAAAAAAAAAAAAAAAAAGAAGAAAAAATAAGGGTACATAATCTACCGTGCTACCATCGACGAACGCGTTAAAAACGAAAAGAAAAGCTCTCTTAAAAAAAAAAAAAAAAAAGAAAAAGCGTTCGATTGCCCCGAGTATCGAAGGATGGGATAGTCCCATAGTCGGTTGTTGGTCGAGGGTTGAAACGAGGTGAAGTAGCTCACGCGTTCCGCAGGGGGTGGCTTTGTCAGCCCTGGAATACCTTGGCAGGCTAATGCATTTCCTTTACAGTTTTAATGGGCATTCATAACTAAGTTTAATAATGCCGGTAGGAGGCCAGCCGTCGCGGTTGCATATCTAATAATTCCACGGGCTCTACCTCGCGCAGGAAGTGGCACACAGCCACGGATTTTAGTGGTGGCTGCTCTCAGTTCTTGACTGAAGCTGCGCTCGAAGGCGCGCACGTTCGACCTCTCTCTCTCTCTCTCTCTCTCTCTCTTTTCCCCAACCCCTTTTCACGCGCCCTCTTTTCCAGGTCCCTCAAGTCCCGTTTCTCTTCCACTTCCGCCGGACGGACACTTGGAGAGTTTTCACCCAGCATCGAACCATCCGATTCATCCATTATTCGTTTTACAACCTTTCGCCCGTCGTCTCGTTCGAAACTTGCCCCGTTTTATTTCTGACGCACGACTGGTAACTGTACAAACTTGTTAAATCTGAAATGGCCTCTATTTGCATGATAAAAAGTATATAGAAATAATATAGAAAATTGTTTGTTTCAACACGAGCCACGTTACGAGCAAAGTCGCCTAAATAATCGCCTAAATAATCGTACGTACCGTCTCGCGTATGTACCAGCGCATAAAGGAGACATCGATGTTTATTTCATACGCAGGGAGCGATAATCTCAGCGACAGAACACCGCAGAAGGCTGGTCTTAATGCCATTGTAGTACCAGCTCGAACAATGAGACTGATCACGGCTAATTGCCATCCATTTAAATGGAAAACTTTGGGGGCGATCCGTGCGACTTAATCGCCCCCGGAGAATCGTGTACAAGGAGGACTCGTCTCCCATCCCCCCCCCCAACCGCCACCTCCCCCGCCCTCCCCCTCGCCCCACGTTGGAGATCCACGGGCAGCAATGTTCTCGCGGGCGAGAAGGGGTTCCGGCATAGCCCGGTGGCATAATGGCGTTTTGGTTGTGGACCGAGATATAAATCCCGGCACCGTTATGTGCCACAGAGCACCATCTTAGCTTGGTCTTCGCCGCGTCGTCGACGACGCAGGGCGAAGCCAGCGGCGCCGTCTCCTATAAATAACCCCGAGACAATGGACACTGTCCAAAACACGGTAGATCTTACGCCTTTAACTTGGGTACCAAGTCTTAACCCTTGCCGGTGCAGGAGCAAACCGGCTCTCCCCGGTCGTCGTCAGCCCCTACCCCACTTTTCTTCAGTTCTCGCGCTCGCCACCTCCGAGCGAAGACGCCGCCTCGAACCCTTCTTCCAACCTCCGCCGGTGGTGGCAAAGAGAGAGCCTCGGTCGCGAGTTCAACGTCGCCGAGTTTCCTCGCTCGCCTCTCCGCGTCCCTCCGCCTCCCCGCCCGCGCGTCTTTCACCCCCGCTGGAATTATAATGTTTGTTTCTAACAAATTACCATGATAATGCCGGGCGTCGCATGGCGAAACCGTGTCTTCGGTGGCACACTTAAATTACGCGAGCACGAACAACGCCGCCCGCTGGTGGCGAGAACGCGACCGGAACATCAGCAATGCTGCCGAGACGGCCGGAGATTCCTGCCGGGTAGTTGTAATGTTAATTAGCCACTTACCCAACCGTACACACGCCGTGCACACACAATCGGATTCCTCTGCTTCCCAAGTTTTCCCCGTCTTAGAAATCCGTCGTCGGCGACCGATGAAAGTTTCTTTTTTTTCTTCGTACTCTTTTCTTTTTTTTTTTGGTTTTGTTTTGTTTTGTTTTGTTTTGTTTTGTTTTGTTCGTCGATGCACTATCGGCAGAAAAATAATCCAGTTCGAGCGTAAAACGTTTGGGACAAGCTTAGCAAAACTCGAAATCGAATAGTGCAAAAATGAAATTGACAAAAGTCTGACAAATCGTCCAAGTCTGAGAAAAACGTTGGAACGTTTCGCAAAATTCGGGGATCGAATCGGCGGCGACGATCAAAAAACAACATCATTGGTCGCGTATCGCCAGCGTGCAGAGATGGAAAGGCGAAATTTGTTGAAATAGTGGAATTTCGTAATTTCCCTTCGCAACTGTTCGCGTGACGCATGGCCGCAAAAGGTCGTAGATTTTTCCGTGGAAACGCGTATTCCCATCATCGTATTCGCCGACACGTTGAGCTGGCGCGGCACCATAAAAATTACGTCGAAATCTACGAGCAACGACGTAATACTTTTCACATTTTCGAGCGGACAAGCCATTATGCGGAGTGGCTGCGAGGCCGACCAAGGCGATAAACTTTATTTTCCAAAATCGTCGGGGACGCACGTCCGATGCGTAGCCGCGGCCGCGCCCTCGCGTCGTTACGATCGCGATAACACGCGTCCGTAGAAACGTACGACGAGGGATGGCCGAGGATTCTGGCAGGAAAAAAGGCCAAAAAAAAACAAAAAAAAAAAAAAGAAAAAGAAAAAAAAAAATTGTCGAGCGCATATTTTTTGGTCAGTCGCTCGAGAGGGGGATGCGCCACTGCGACGCTTCCACACACCACCGCCACCGCCCCCTCCCCCCTCGCTCTTCCTATAAAAACCGTGTCGAAATGTGTTCGCTCTCGCGGCGCTACGACATAATGACCGGCACATAATTCACGCATTCGACAAAGAATATTCAGCAACGCGACCATTTAAATGGCCATTCTCCTCGCCGGTTTAATAATAAATTGAATGTTTTCCGCAGCCGTGCCTGTTGTTATCGCATTTGTAAATAAGGTAGCCGGAATAGATGGAAATCCCTTTGCGTCGCCTCTGCCTCCCCGACAAACAAGTTTATTCCGATTCGAGTCGAGAAATGAAATTCGGAAAGTGCGAAGGGTAACTGCAAGGTTCGTGCGGTAGAAGAGTAAAGTCGACCGACGGACTATCGTGATTGGGAGACAAATTCGGTCAAACTTGTGATCACGAATGTAAATCTAAGAAACTAGAGATTGAACAATTTTCAAATACGGATGTTAAATAATGATGAGTAAAACTTTCATCGTGTCTTTACCTCGTGTGCAATTCGAGAGCTTTTCTCTTGAATTAATGCATCATCCATTGTACGTACACGTTGTTTGCAAGGTTCTACATAGACGAAAATTCCCTCTCATCTATTATCTGTTATTTTGAAATTCGAGTGATGTTGATTCGCTGTTTCTAATACGGTTAATCGTACATTTTCCAATTGTGGTTACCTTCGCTTTTTTTTTTAACACTCAATAATATTTAATTTTTCTTTCAATGGTATTTTCATGGTATAAATGAAAGGCAGTTCGCTTGGATGAGGTCACTAATAGAGACTACCTGTTCAAGAATATAAATACTGCTCGACGATATAGACTGTACGATTCAGATGATCGACATTACTACTACAGTTTGATGGTTTGAGTCTTTAACTGGAGAAACTTACGAGTGACGTTAATTTTCAAAGTGCGTTGTTATCGCGCTCGTATAAATAAGGAATTTCGTTGCAGAATTTCCAAGATTCTACAGATTCTCAAAGACAGAAATTTCATTGCTTTCACGGTAAAAAGCGAATGAAATTCCAAAGATACATAGTACGGTACAGGATGGTTGCAAAACTTAAACCTAACCTAACCTAAACGGTACAGGATAGTTGTAAACCTAAACCTAACTTAACCTAACCTGAACCTACATGTAGTTCGCAGTTGAACTTTAATCCGAGATCGACTAGCTCGCGGAGATCCGACTCTAATTGGGGACATCGGCGAACAAAGTTCACCTTTGATCTTATTCACTTACCCAGAGCGTAACTGTGAAATAAATAAAATTTCGTCGTTGCTGTTTTATGCCATAAGCCACGGTAACGGCACGTTTTATACCTAAGACTGCTCGGTCCTACACTCGTAAAGGCTAGATGAAATTTGAACAGCCGTGTAACTGCCGTAACTGCGACAGAGCCCGAGCAAGTTGGCCCGCCTCGGGTCGAAGGCAACGTAGCTGCGACGCGTTGCTTTTTATTAGAAATCTGCCGCATTACGCGAAACTTTTTCAATACCCGCTTTTTTTTTTAACGTCGTTCGTGCGTTCTTCCCACGAATTTAGTCTTGGGAAGATTTCGAAAATCTTTCTTTTCAATCTCCTATGTTTGTATCTGTGCGTGCGAAACGTGATAAACTGCAAGAGGTAGAGGTCTTTCGAGGATGCCGTCCCGAGGAACGAACGTATCGGTCTGTCGGAAGGAAAATCGGTCGAGGGAAGGGGACGAGGTAAAATAAAATTAGAAAAGACGATGGGAAGAGGGATGAGGGACGAGGGACGACGAGGAGGAAAAGGTGGAGGAAGGTGGCGAACGAAGGAGCGCGGGGGGCGAGCAACGTCTGGCTTGGCCCTCGAGCAGTAAATCCAGAAACGGTGTTACGGGGCGGCCCCGGAGATAATGCGCAATCATTTTGGAATGGAAATTAAAATCAGATGATGAATCCTAACGATGCCGTTTATTATTTTAATTTTCCGCGAAGGCCGCGGCAACGCGGGCTACCAGCCACTTCCACGGACGTCTCCGCAGCACTGGTAACTCGAGTTCGAGACACTAAATTACCTTCCTATTAGCCGTATAATTACAAGATGGCCCCGGTAATTTCCGTTTATTCCGACTTCGTCTCGCCGAACTGGGCTTTATATTACGAGCTATAAGCCTCCGCTGCCTTCGCGTCCGAGGGCGAGCAACCGCGAGTCCGAGTTTTCCCTTATCGCCGTCGTTAAGCACGATTCTCATTGGGAACCTCTCCCCCTATCCCCAACGATGCTACCTGACTACTTTGACGCGCCATTCGACAGATTCGCTGTTGCGCGTGTCTTATTTGGCTCGATTTTTTTATCTAGTTTCTAGCTTTGATTCAGAGTACCGAGCGAAAACCTTATCCTGTGACTCGAGGTCACTGGGATCTCCATCTTCCTCTGATTGATGCCGTGTCGTGTCCATTGAAAACAAATGACGTTGACGTTCACTCGCAAAGATCAAGATTCGATTTATTTTTGTTAGTTGTTAATTCCTTAATTAAATTCCTTTGATTAAGAAATCAAATCAACTCACTCGGTTAACGAATTAAGAATCTTTCTTTCGCGTCGCGTAAGCAGAGTGGCAGAGTCTCAAATTTATCCGTAAAAACGAAACATCTGTCAAAAATGTTTCGTTTTGCTCGCGCAAGAAACTAGAAAGTTGTTAATTCAAGTAAATTTGGCTGTAGCGAGCTGTTTCTGGGCAATTTTCGGGCATCGTTTCGCTCTTACGAGCCAATAATCAGAACTTTCTCTGTTTACATCCCGATAAATCGCCGATTTCGCAGCCCCTTTTACGCACGCCGCGGCCGGGGAATTTACGCTGGCAATGATACATAAAAATGAACTCGGTCGTTTTCGCAGTACAACTTTGTTTTTTCTCAATACGCACCGCCGTTTCTTATGGCTCGTTACGATATAACCATAACCTTTTACGATACCATAACTCAGCATCGCGTCTGGAAAGTCAGACAGGCATCGGTTTCAACGGCGTTCAATCGCATCTGCCGGTGTGTTTGTGCAAGGGATGGAAATTCGCGTAGACTATTAGCAAACAATAGACACGAATAGACACGAATTGTCAAAGTACAAAGTTAGATGATCCGTTTGATGAAAATTGTACGATTTTTAAAAAGGAAGACTAGCAAACTGCACGGAGAGACGCAATAAGGCCGCAGCCGTAAGGTCTCGAGGCTATTTGATATTTAAGAAAAGCTCGAGCGACTGATAAAATCGTAGAAATTTTCTGCGAAACGGTATTTCGGTCTGAAAAACTGAAACAAACTAGCTTTGGAACAGAGAGAGAGAGAGAGAGAGAGAGAGAGAGAGAGCACGAGGATTGTTATTCTTATTATTTCTACAGACGTTATTTCGTGCTAACAAAGAAAAGTGCTTGGCTAAGGCCAATATACCTACTTTGTTTCTAACGTCCGTTACGTAAATTCTGTGCTCGCTTTCACATACTTCCAAGATTACTTTTCTGTCCGGCGTAGAGCTAGGGGGTAGGTAATTAAAACCTCGAGTAGGTAAATAACCGACTGCCAGACCGCCAGCGGAGCTACCGAGAAACGTAATAAGTAGGCGAGTCCGTAGCCTTAAAAAGGGAGATCCTTAAAAAACGTCGGCCGACCCCCTCTCAGCCACCCCCCCCCCCTCCCCCCTCGAACCTCAAACCCCGCGACCCCATCTCCGCCTCCGCCTCCATCTCCACCTCCACCTCCTCCTCGACCTCCGCTTCCCGTCCTTACCCACCTCCACAGATCTCCCATTTTTTGTGTTAATTTGAATTTCGTAATTAACCGGCTACGTATGAATTCTCGAGAGAATACATAGAGGTCCTTCCTTTAATTTCCGCGAGGATTCGTTATAATACCGAGCGCGCCCCCCACGCTGGAACGTGGATTTTCTGACCTCGAAGGGGACGACTAGGATGCGTGGAAAGGAAAATGGCCTCGGATGCTTATAACCGGGATATTGTGCGTTTCCCGCAATGGACGACGATGCCTTGGAAATGAATTTCTCTTTTCGCCGTTTCGTGTGTTTCTTCCGTCATTCCCCTCCCCCCCTAGTCGTTGCCAATTCATTTCGCGCTCTACGATTTTAGGAACTAATTAACCCTCCGCAATGCCTACCCCATATTTTTTTTTTCTTTCTTTTGTTTTGTTTTCTTCTTCCCTTTGTCTTCCCGCTTCACCGCCGCTTTACACCGCCGCAATCAAATTCTTCTGCAATTCGTGTCACCGGCGGCGATTAAAACGTCGCGCGTGTGAAAAATAAGACGCGCTTCCACCGTCTAATGGGACCGGGAAAACTTTCAAAGGGAATCAAAGTCTTCGCTCCTCGAAAGGTAATCGAGATGACGGTGATTGGGGTCGTCGGACGATCAAGGGAGCTTGTCGTAATTACCGAATATTTTTCTCGCCCTGTTCTCCCCTCGAGGGCTGATTGATATTTTGTATTCAGAAGGAACGTTCCTCCTACCATCTTCCGCTGGCCGATTCTTCTTCTTCCACGGCGAACGGTTGAGAAAGAGCCGGCAATGCAAATTCAAATTCATCTCGCTTGATCTTATTCGTTTGGACAATTCTTGTTTACCTTCGACATTTCGTGATTCGGTTCGTCCAATTAACCCCCCCGCGACATTATGCCGATCAAATTTCGAAACGACGCGCCACGAAAATTAATTACGAAAGTAGAATTCGAGTGATTGAAAATATTATATTTTTGTACGAGGTAATATCGCGTGTAATTATACTTTGAGTTACAATTGTATCAATACACGTAATTTTATTGATGTAACATTCGTTTCGTACGTTTTATATATTTCGATGTTAAAATATATGAAATGAAAATACACGAAAAACTGCTCTGACTAGGAAATGAAGACGAAATTTTATTGATATGCAAACGTTTGAATCGATACAAAACAAATTACAGGCGTCAGACAACGCCACTCCTACTCGAGATCTACCTCACGCCCCCTCGCGAATCACGTGACTCAAATCAACCAATCGCTAATTTTCGTTGCATCAGCGTTGCACCCGAAGAGGCCCGATTTTCTGCAGGTTACCCCTGCTAAAATCACTTTCAGCGATAAAAATGTAATAAAAAGATCCTACCGATTCGGTGTACCGAATCAACCCCCATCGATCGTTAGATAGCACGTTCAAACTCGCGGCGTATCAATTTGTCCACGTTCTAGAGTATCTGATAAAAGATAGCGTCTGTGGGAGTTGGAAATGTTTGCTTCTGCCTCCCTCCTCCTCCTCGCATCTTCTCAGCAGGGTGCCGCAGCGCAATGCTCATCATCCACCCTTGGCGCGTGCAACGCGGTAAACTACGGTTTATCTGGCAGTAGGCTCGATCGAGCCGTCGAGATGGCCCCTTCGTCGTCTCTCGATGAAACGGCGAGGAAGAGGAGAAGAAACGCGAAACGCGCCTCGAAAACGCGAGGAGGGTCCTTATAAACTCACGCCCCATTTCGCTGAAGGTTCATCTTTAATTTCTCCGCGTTTTTTTTTTTTTCTCTTTTCTTCTCCCTCCCCTCCCTCGACGGGGTGCCCGACACTCGACACTCCTTTAAATTCCGCCCTAAACCCACCCCCACGGCCCTCGTGGAGCGTGAAGAAGGAACCGGCTCAACCCCCCGCGCGTTACTGTTCGCTCATTTCTCCGGTTGTCTTACGGCGATTAACCGGGGCTCGTTCTACCCCCGGTGAGAGAAGAGTACGTCTCTCGACCTATCCCTCCCCTCCCCTCCGCTCTCAATGAAACCTGCTCTCACCCTCGTCATGTACTCTTCCCTTCTCCTTGTCCAGCTAGAACTTCTTTTACCTCGGCTTCGCTCTTTCTTTCTTTCTTTCTTCCCCCTCCCCCCCCCCATCCCTCCTGCTTCTTCCTCCCCGCCGTAGTCACATTCTTAATATCGTCTTTTTAAAATTTTTTTAAGCGCCATTAGGGAAACTATATTGCCACTCGACGCGCGGGAACGACGCAACCCTCCTCCTCCTCCTGCCCCCCGACGGGGTAGATCGGGGGTAGATGCTCCTCCTGTCTGTTCGAGGTTAGGTCGAACACACGCTCTCTCTCTCTCTCCGTCCCCCTGGCACACCCGCTTAAATTACGCGAATAAATTTCCTTTATTTTTACTCGTCCGTCGCCCCTCTCTCACTCTCTGACCCGGACGTACGTGATCCGACGACACCAACGCCCGAATAAAGAATACTGTCGGTCGTACTCCGTTTAACGACTGCGATTCCTTCTGTCGACTCGTCGTTCACGTCAGAATTTAGCGACGATGGTTACCCCGCTTCGGGACCGTTCGGAATATTTCCAAAAGTGCGAAAGTGCAATCGTAAACGAGACGAATCGCAATTGCATGCAAATTGCAAATTGGGGAATTTTTATTGGACGCGAGAGGGAAAAAGTGTTTTGGGGGGCGAAAAGAACAGAGAAAGAGCAGAGTTGATCAATTGCGAGCACAAAACATTTCGCGATTCAGTCGTCGAACATGTCGTCGGAGGACTTTTCACCGAACGGCAGAGAGCGTGAGAAGTGTTTTCTGAGGTGAGCTCTCGAGGAAAAAAGGTTCGATCGGGGGGGAAAGCTAGCTCGGACGCCCGAATCGTCTCGATTTAATTATCACTCTCTGTAAGCCAAGTTACAGCCTTATTTATCGCGCGAAATGAGAGAGGGGCCGAAGGGAGAGAGTGCTCCTCGGTACTTAAAACGTACAAATCTGACTGTCAGCCTGCTGTCACGGGGATGTTCCACCCTCTCGCGCGGCTTTCCTGCTCGTCACAGACGTTCAAGCCCTGACATCTACAGCCTCGCTGAAAGTTACCAAGTGCAAATGTCGTCAGCCGGTCTTCAGGCTCGCCACGTGTACTTAAAAAGTCATTTATCCGTGTCGTTGAATTAATTCGGATGGCTCTTGACGAAATCCCCCCCCTCCCCGTAAAACGAATTCTGATGCAGCAGCGTTCGCGTAATATATTTGTTTCGCAAGTTCCAAGTTTCCTTCTCTCTTTTCTTTTCATTTTCCGACTTTGAACAACTTTTGAACAACGTTAATCTGACAATGATACGCGAAAGAAAGTTCACTGTGATTCAAAGTTAAAAAACGGAGAAACGCGCGAATTGAGAGAGGGTTAAAAGTCAATAGCAAAGAGTTTCGAGATCCAGAGAAGCAATTACGCATTCGCGATGATTCGGAAACGCTGTTGAGTTTATCGGAGAACACGCTCTCGCTCTCCCTGGAGCGAAAAGTCGAAAGCGCAGAAGGGGTGAGGGCATATTTCATCGTAACACCACCCCAGCGTGCCGTTTGTAGGCCTCTCGCGCGAGAGGTTGTTGGAAATTCAATATTCGAACGAATCGGATATCGAGGAGAGAGGGAAGGAGAAAAGAGGAGAAGAAACGCGGCGAGAAGATTGCAGTCGGTTGTGCTGTTGTCTTTCGTGATGTAGAAATCGAATTAAAGGAGCGTCGGATGGAGGACGATTTAAGTATCGGGGGGGATGAGGCGCGCCTCTGATTTAAGGGGAAATTGTATCAATCTCGGTTTCAATTTCAGCGTGAAAAACGGAAGTCGTGGGTTTCGCAGCCGGGCGATCCTCGAATCCAATCTTGATAGATCGAAGTTAATTATTTTTAATAGCCGCCCTCGGATTTCTTTCCGTCAGTTTCGCGCGGGTAATGGGACTTTGCTATCAGATCGTTGCGAGATCTTTAATTGAAAATTCTTTTCTCCCGGATTTCAAAAAATCTTTCAAGTTGACGATTGGAGTCATTTCTTTTCACTGACGTTATATTCTTGATTCTTTTATTCAGTTTTGTACAGGACGATTCACGTAACCTGCATACCTGAAATAACTTTCAAATCAGGCGTCTGATGAAAAGTTGTTTAACACAAAAGTATACTTTTTTCATCGCGAATCGAAAGAACGTTAATTCGAAATAAAAGAACGTATTAAACCACATTGGTCCTAAACGTAGCGGTTAAGGAGGTAATTTTACGATAATTTGTCATCGAGGGTGTGAAAACTGCACAGAGCATTAGAATCGTTTGCTTTTATCACACGTTAATGTTCCACAATAGAGTATCTCCTCAACGATCAGGTTTAGGGTACTTGGAATTTGATGTTCTTTCGATTCACGATGAAGAAAATACATGGTCCAGTTAGAAAAGATAGAAATGACCTTGGAAATTTCGAAATCCACAAAAAATTGACGCGCCGTACTTTGCCTCCCAACTTTCGCATCGAATAATTTAAAATAATCTCGAATGATCCGAGGATCAGCAGAGTACTATTGTCCGACACAAACGATCACATCTCGTTACGCGTTCGTACGAAAAAAAAAAAAAAAAAAAGAAGAAAAGACGAAACGTGGCTGCGGCGAAGAAAAAGAAGAATTGATAGAAGTCTTAATCTCGCAACGTCCACCACCTCCCGCGCAATTAGACTTTTTAATTTTTATTAGCAACACTCGCCGACCGCCTAAGCGTATGCATAATGCCATGAATATTTTCGTCGTAACTCTGCCAACTTGTCTCCTAAGGAATTAACCCTTAAATTAGCAGTTAGCTTCAGTCTCTGCTAGCAAAGTCTCCGCGTCCTGGTAAATTAGAGAGCCTCTCTTAGGCTCTGCTTCCTCCTTCACCTTCGTCTTTTTCGTTATTTCACCTTTTCTCCCTTTCCGAGGCGAAAGTCGAAAACTTTCGTCCATCCTCGCCTCGCGAAATCACTTCCCCCCACAGCTCTCCGCAAGTTTCCCGAGAATCGAAGCTTCACAAGCTGAAAAACAAAGATTTCTCGATCGTTGATCGTTGATTTTCCAAACGATCGGTTCTTTCTGAAATAATGAATAAAATATTATAGAACTATAATCCATAGTAATCTCCGGGCAAATTATTTCGCATATCGCGAATGGCACGCAAGAACAGAAAGGATAGATATCGCGCAAAGAACTAAACTCGAATATTTTCTTCGTCTTTTCGGTGTCAACATTTCACGCGATCGATGTTATTCGAAAATTCGATTTTTTTCAAAAATCAAACGATCAATTCCGTTGCGGTTGATCGATTTAGCTTCCCCGCGTTCGTTCGTACGCACGAGTGAAATCGCAGTAATCGGAGTAAAATCCTGATTTCCCGGTTGAATTCCTCGGCAAAACGAGTCAGCAAATAACTGAGAGCCAGATAGGAGATTTCAATGCCCACGCTATGGCTACGTATCGAAAGCCAATGCAAATGGTGGCTCGCGTTACCCCGGACACTCGAATCGCGCGCGTTTGCCACGTGCCAGCGACAATTTTGGCAACGAAATTTTCTTTTTTCGTAGAAAAGAATCGCGTCGATTTTCGAGCGTGTTTGCCTGTTGAAAGTCAAGAGTTCGCAGTAGACGAGTTTCGATCGACTTGGAACGATCGTCCTTCGGAGGCTAGTTCCAAATTGAAGAAGAGAATTGAGACGCCTGAAATTTTGAAATCTTTGCCGACTCGAGCTCCTCCCTCGGAGCTGGAGAGTTTCGTTCTGAAAAAATATAAAAACTGCCTTTCGTTGGAACACACTCGATGCAAGCAGATGTGCGATCAATCCCGATAATGCAAAATTTCGAAAAAATATCATCGACGAACGACTTATATACCGAAAGACTTTTCAGTACAGATCGAAAAAGAAATAGATTGGACTTCGGAAAGAGTTCGGACACAGCGTTTTTAAATAGAAGTCTGGATTAAATATTTGTTCGTACGTCGTCACGCTTTTGTTCGTATTCCATTTGACTGTATAAAATTGACGGAATAAAAATTTGTATCAAACTTATTTGTTACGTCTCCTTGGAATGGGAAACTTCTCTCACAAAATAAGATCAGCACTCGAAGTTTCCAGAGTCCCGAGCGTTTCAAAACCTCGTAAAGTTTCGTATTCGAGGTTCGGAAATTGAATTTGCGTAATAGAAATTTATATAAAACTGTTAACTCTTCAATCTTCCTTCGAACAAGAAACTCCTCTCGCAAAATAAAATCAAAGAGTTTCGAAACGAACAGTTTTAGTGTCGAACGAAAAAAATTGTATTTTTTAGCGAAGAATCGAGTTGATGTAATTTGGTAAGGTTCGTGAAAAGAAATGTGAACGTGAAAGTAAGAAATCCAAAAAAAACATATATATATATAGGGGAAACTAATGCTAAATGTATTTAAATGTCGTCGAAAATCGGACAAACAATGTTTATTGAAAATCATTCGGAAAAATCAATTATTTTTTACAAACAAAGTATTTACGAATAAAAAGAATCGTTGTTTGGTCGTAGTTTGATGTGGAACACGCAGTGTGAAGCATAAACACTGTATTTTCAATTATTTCAATTATAACAAATCAATTACCAATATCACAATGCAAAACTATAGCGTGTATTGAAGTGAACTTCAATTGTATCAATCATCGCGTAACATCTAACAAAAAGTTAAACCAATGAACAATTTTTTCAACGTTCGTGCGACATTTCACACCGATGGATCTCCGACATTTGCAACATTTTATAAATTTACTTTGAGACAGGATCGTCGTCGCCACTTTTCGCAAGTGTCGATACGTCGTTGCTCGACTCTGAAAGGGTTAAAGAGTCTCGAGTATTCGAGCATTCGAAGATCGAAAGATCAGCGTCGAAACGTTTCTTCAGAGAAGCGACAAAAAAAAAGAGAAATGAATTGTCTCACATTCCGCGGAACGTCGGGTATTTCTCATCTTCGATTTCTCTCGATCGGGGATCGGTGGTGAGTGAAGGAAGCGAGGAGTCACGTTGAAGGAGCGGAGCAGCCTTCAACTCTGACAGATATATAGAGGCGTAGTCCGAGCAGGCAGCTCGGCCAGTGGAACTTATTAGACTTCGTGCTCCCGGCCGGAGCTTCCTAACTCCAGAGGTTCCAGGGCTTATTTAAGCCGGCTTCCTAAGTGCGCATACTAAATATGATAATATTGCAACGGCAAAAAACGTCAGCGGTATTTAGCCCCCTAATTAGGAGATCGTGACTCGTTTGCGAACGTTTCATTTCGTTGGGTTTTCGCCTTTTTGTTCTTTCTTTCTTTCCTTCTTTCCTTCTTTTTCTTCTTTTCCATCTCCGACTTCCGGCCGCGCGCCACTTATTGCGCGCCTTTCCGTTTCCGTTCCTTCTGACAATAAGTTGAGCAATAAATGAACGACGTGACACCCAAGGCAACTTTGCGAAATTACGGACAGTCTGCCGCGGCGGCGTTCCCCGTTGCATCGTCAGCCCGTCCACGCCTCTCGCTACGAAAGTAATTAAACGCCTGGCTAGTATTCCGAAAACGCGCCTGAAATTTTGGTGACAGTTGTGATCGTTACGCTCCGTTAGCCTCGCGGTGCCTATTTCTCGCAGGGCTTCTCGCAAGCCAAACTCTCGTCCACGCTCCGTCTCTCTTTCTCTCTTGTTACTCGCGTCTACGTGCGCGGGCTCGTCGAGACAACGAAAAGTTGGAGAAGATGTTACCTGTTGTTAGTAGGAAGAAATCTGGACGACAAACGGAGAGATAAAAACAATTTCTAAGGACGGTCACGACTGGTGTCGATCGTGTGCCTTGGGGTTCCAAGGAATACGACCATCCACTCATGTCGGAAATAACTGCGATGGATCTTGCTACTCCTGTGATTTATCGTTAACTTGGCTATTTGACTACTGTAATTTCTTCTTTCTGTTGATTTCGGTTGTTTAGCTGTGACAACTGACTGACTCGAGTCCTAATGAAGTTAGTCGACTTTTAAAAATCCAAAGTCATTGTACTTGTTATTTACCCAACATCATCGCCATTGTTCTTACGTTGAAGTACAAACTCACATTTGAACGTTTGCCTCACGAGAGACGCCGATTCTTTCGACCACCCTGTGACTCCTCGCGACCAAGGAACCAATTAGCCCCGGCTAGAAATCCGAAATTCCCGCCGTTAACCCTCTCCCCTTCTCCCCCTTTTCCCCCTCGAGTTGGCCAAGATCGGGCAGTCGCATCGTTTGATAACGGATGAAACAGAGATTCGAGAGAGGACGCGCGGCTCCCAGCTCTTTCGTGAGGGGTTGTCCCCCCTCTCTAATCTCCTATGCAATGAATACCAAGAGCGGGCTTCGCGTAACACCGATATATCGCGTCACGTGCAAACAGAGCAGAGCGGAGCGGAGCGGAGCTAAGCGGAGCGGAGCGGAGCAGAGAAAGAAAAGGCGAGGTATATCCGCAATGCCGCTGACCATCCCGGCCCCAGGCGAGGAGGCTCGATTTCAAAGTTTGCTGCGCATGTATCCTTAATTCCTTAACGAATCCACGGGAGCCACTCGATGACTGGCCGATGCTGGCTGCGTAGGAGGATGACGTCGGTGGGGGCGGGAGGGAGGGTTTTCGCCGGTTATAGCTGCTACGAGAAAATAGGAAAAGCTCCGTCGCGGGGCGGCCGGACCGGCGCGATGGACTCTGGTGGGTGGAACCAGTTTGAATCCAGGGATGCCTCGGTAGGTTCGCATGCCCGACGTGGTCCCCCCCTGCGTCCTCCCCCCTGTCGCACGCCGCGGAGAGGTGTGCGGAACTAGCTTCCACCCTCCACCGTGGCACCGTGGTACGGCACGTAGGAGAGTGCCTCCACCACCCGAGACAGAACCTCTCGCCGGTGTCCTCTCCGTTTCCCTTCGATCCTCTCGTTACTGCTGCCCGTAACGAGCCAACCCGCGAAACGGGGAACTGCCGGTCCGCCGTTTTGCGTTACAACTCGCCCGAATCCACCACTTGCTCGATCCGGCCGTCTTCCTCCTCCTCCTCCCCCTTTCTCTTTTTCTCTTTTCATCTTTCTCCGCGTTACGAAATTGACGAAAGGTCAAGGCGTCTTTTCTGTTTTCTGATCTTCTTGGTCAAACGAGAGCTCCTTTCTCAGACTCTCACGGTTGATCTGGATTGACCTAGTTACGATCGTCGAGTTTCATCGAGAGATGCACCTCGATGGCCGAGACGACAGCCATATCGCGGAGAGAAAATGTGTCAGAGAATGTGGGGTGGAAAAGCTTGTTTACTGGCCGGGAAGAAAATTGAGGTAAGCCCGTGGGCCAGAGTTGGACCGTGTTGGTGTGTGTAATCCAAAGGCGTGTACAACCCGTGCAAACGTAACAACGGGACCACCTCCGACTGCTCCGAGAGATAACTGTTACAGGGATTAGAGTTTCGTGGTAGGGGTTGCGAGGGGGGAATGCGAGTGATATACACGTTCGCATTGGTCGGTTACCGAAACGACCGGCTGCAAACTAAGCAAATAAATGCACGAGTCGGTAAGATCGTCATCTTCATCGTCACGCACGATCGCGCGATGAACAGCCAGCGCCCAGGGTGGCGGAGAAGAACGGCGGAGGACATCGACGAACGATCCCCTTACTTGCCGCAGTCGCGTCTCTTTCTTTCTTTCTTTCTTTCTTTCTTTCTTGTCCACGAGATACTGCAACGGGATGTACAGAGAAAAAGAGAGAGAGAGAGAGAGAGAGAGAGAGAGAGAGAGAGAGCTGGACAAAGGGAAGAAAAGATAGAGACAGGTAATAAGGGGATGAGCGGGAAGAGGTGGCTGGGGTGGAAGCCGCCCCGGAGTCGACACAGCCGTAATGATTTTGTTTTAAGGGCGTGTTTAATTATGAATCCGCATCCGGTTGAGGCTCCACCCCCCTTTGCACGGCACCACCGGCTCTGCAAGAGACTCGAAGGGGTGGGAGCGCCGGCAGAGAACCAGAGAGGGTGGAGGCAGAGCTGCTTTTGCGGCAGCTAGGTGGCCCTCTTTCGGCCTTAATTGCAGCGTATATTATCCATGCGGTATTTCTAATTACTTATTTTTGCTCGACCGGCCACTCGCTCGGATGACTCTAATATCTTTGGCAGTCAGGCTGCACACATTTAATTGGTGCGTAACGAGCCGGCATCTCTCGTCTTTCTCTCTCTCTCTCTCTCTCTCTCTTCTTTCTATCTCTTTCGCGCTCTCCACGTGGCGTGTTCGCCCACGCGGAGGCACAATGCCGTGCAGAAGTGATTCGTCATACGTACGCGATATCGGTTCTCTCCGTTTAGTTTGGCCAAAATTCCGCGAAAATATATACGAGTCGGTAGCCGATTACGCACATACGCTTAACCATATGAACGTGACAACGCGAATCAAGATCGAGGTTGACCTCGCAGCAAAGAAGGCTCTCGCGTTGAAAAACAGGTTTATCTCTCTCTCTCTCTCTCTCTCTCTCTCTCTCTCTTTCTTTCTTTCGAGCCGAAGAAGCCACTGAATGAATGCGGCTGCCGCGCACCGGCAGCTTCAATTCCGGCTGGCTTCATCCGCTACTTCTCTCGGCGCACGACACACGGGCGGCACAAGGAGGAGAGAAGGTAGTGCCGGCTCGTTGATCTCGCCGACGCCGCGGAAGACGAAGAAACGCGAGAAACCGCCGCGGATGGTACGCGACGGTGCCGCGTCTCCGGCGCGATGATCTCAAACAGCGCGGACCAGGTGAATGAAATGGCTCCCCCTCCCCTCTGCCCCCCGCGCGTTTCGCAACGCGCGGCGGAGGCCAACAGTTTGCGGCTGCTTTTGAGGAGGTTAACCGACACGCAGCCCTCGCTCGGATTAATTTCAACCATGGCGGCCACGTCCTCGTAACAGCCCGCCAGAGCAATAAACCTTTCGCGCATCGCTCAACCCCGTCTATAGGGCGCGAAACGTGCCGAGAAACCGAGCGTCTCGTGTTCACGCTTCTTTCTCTCACGTCCGGCCAGCTCTTTTCAGGTGCCGTTGTCTCGCGTCGCGTTCTCGCGAAGCGTTCCTTGGGAGAGCGACGCTCGTTTACGCGCTACCGGCTGCGCAGCAGGATGCCTTTGAGCATCGCGTCGACGTTCGGCTTGCGCTAATTTGTCTCGCGGGTTTAGCCCCTTTCGGCGAGATAGAGAGGTTACTTATTGATATTGTTCTTCGGCGTGAGACTAGTCTCGTTAAAGCGAGACTTGCTTGCAGAGGTTCGTTCCACGCAGTAGATTTAGTTTATCGCAGTAGTTGATATCCCTTGCGCTGGCAACTGGATCGCGGACCGTAACGAGTGACCGTATACAATAATTCGTCGTTTTCTTTTTCTTTTGAACTCGTCGGTATGGTATCAGATATGGATAAAAGTAACAAACTTATCGTTGCAGTTAAATATACATAAAACTGGGAAAATGTTGCAATTTGGGACAAAAAATTCTCGAAAGTATTCGTCATCTTTGAACGATCGTTTGGTTCAGATATTCACCGATAACTCTTTCCAAAATATCTTCTGCGATGCAATTGGGACGCGACACGAAAGAAAACAGGCTGAAACGATCGTTGCCGACGACAACGTTTCCTCGAAGGAAAAATCAGAACGGCAATATCAAGAGGTAGCAAGTGCAAGGGTGGGAACCGTTTTTGCTCGGTGAGCTCAGGGCAGATTGCGCCGGTCTTTCATTGTCCAGTTCTCTCTCCGATGCAATCAGCTCCGCCGTTGCCAGTAATTCTCGCAAGTAAAGCATAGTAACGCGGCCACATACTGGAGGTGGTTTCGAGCAGCAGCAGTGGCAGCAGCAGCCTCTCGCAGCTACGTTCATTCCGCAGCGTCCCGTGCGGACCGGTCATCCTGCCGGAGGACGACACAATTAAAATAGCTGTGCTTACCAAGGACCGCGAGGAGAGAAGAGAAGAGAAGAGAAGAGAAGAGAAGAGGAAGAATGGAAGGATGGAAGGATGGTGGTGTGTGGTCAGGATCAGAAGAGGAGAGGGTGAGACGGAGGGAATAAGAGGAAGCGGATAGTGGCGGTAGAGAAAGAAAGAGGAAGAGGGTAGCACCCCGGGGGTACCCGCGGTACCCGCGCACACCCGAGAGGGTGCTGGTAAGTTCTTTCCGCTCGGCTGCAAGCAGAAAGGGAATTATTTTAATTGCGGACAGCCTCGGTCGACCAACCCCCAACCCTCGTCTGGTTGCCGCTCTTTCTTCGGCCCATGTATGCCATTCTCTGCCATCTCCCTCTGTTTCTCTTTCCCTCCCGTTTCGTTCCACAGAGCAAATTCCACCCCACCTCCCCCATCCTCCTCCTCCTCCTCCTCCTCCTCCTCCTCTTTCCTCCAAAGTTCTCCGACCACGCGCATTTACGTACGGGGGCTTAAGCTCACGCACGCCTGCCTAGTAGGTGGCAGGATCTGCCTGCACGAGCGTGCCGCGTGAAAACACCGGCACCGGTCCCCCTTTCTTTCTTTGTTCGCGAATCAAACCTCTGCAAACGAATCGATCCACTGCTTCACTGATCGTTCCTTTTCTTTCTGCTTGTCTCTCTCTTTCACGGTTGATTCGCCCCCTCTTTCCCCCCTTCTCCCCGTAGACGATTCTTGCTGTTAGCCATGGCCTAGATTCAATTCAAACTTGTCTCTCTTTCGCTGGTTCAAAGTATATACTATTCAGTATTCTCCTTTCGGGGCTACCGAGCCTTGCAGTCGAAAATTGTCCAGGGGTAGGAACCAGCGATCGAATAATTCACACTGTACGATACCCCGAGTACTCTTAAATTCGTTCCGCTCGTTCCCTTTACGGCGACCGTCTGAGTTGGTCCAGGTCTGGCAATTCACCGAAGGATACGGCACCCGCTTCAATCGCAAATAACGCAGCTTCCCCGTTCTTGGCACCCTTTTCCTCCTCGCTCCCTTGAAAGCAATGTACTTCAGAAACTAACAAAAGTACCACCGCGTTGGCCACACCACGACATAGTCGAACGACGCCGCGGGCGATTAATGTCGGACGGTACAAGCAGTGGTCTTCCCCCCACGATCTCTCGGGTGGTACGGAGAAACTGTTCCGATATCGGACTGCTTCGGTGGTGTTACGAGTTCCACTTGTTGAAGCGGTGCGAATCGCGAGTTGAGAAGCACGCGTTAACGCGTTAACGGTGGTAGCCAGCAAGTAAGATTATTCGTCTCGTCGGACGAATGAGGAAGACAGTAGGAGTAAAAGTCGAAGGAGATCTCCGACTTTTGGCGCGGCTAACTGAGTGCGATTAACCGAGAAAGGAGACGAGAGAATTAGATGAAAAACGGAGAGAGTTGGAGGGTTGAACCGCCAGCACACGGCTGGTGGTGCGGCGTGGTGCCGAGAGTGCAGCGGTGAAAGAATCTAACCGGAAGTAGGCGGCGTGTGTAGGGAGCACATGCAGGCTTCGAGGGGGGGAAGTAGTACGGGTTGCAGTTTTCAAGCGTCCGCTTCCGGCCAGGGCTGAAAAGGACGCGGTTGGCTTCATTGTTAAACGGCGAAGCCGACGTCGTTGCTAGTTACCGTCGGCTAGCACCGCTGCCGGCGATGACGCAATTACCCGCCGCGGGAAAATAATTAATAACAATTAATCTCTCGTGTATGGCAGCGGCTGCTGGGTTCTGCTGATGGTAGAGTAGACGATGCCTGCCTGGGTAGTGACGGTGGTTGGATGGTGGTGGTGGTGGTGGTGATGGTGGTGGTGGTGGTGGCGGTGACGGTGGTGGTGGTGGTGGTAGTGGTGGCTGGTAGCAGCAGGAACGCGCAGAGGAGGCGCTATACTGCCCGCCCAGTAATTATGCTCGGATTATAAAGGTCGAGAGCCACCGCGAGTACTGAAGGGCTGTTCACTCGAACTGTTCACTTGGCATTTACACTTGCGGAACACTCTGAATCGCTCGAGGCCCCTTCCGCATTTCCACCCTCCTCCCCCTTTTTTCACCGACAGGGCCGACATCCCTCCTGCTCCTACACTTGTTTCCTATGCCATCAGCACCCACGACTGTTAGCTGTTAGCCCACCTTTTACACCGCGGAAACAATGAGGCTAGCCCCTTTTTCTCTTCTCGGCCCTTTCCCCATCGAGAGCCTTCCGGTCTTCGGCAGCGAACTTTTTGAGAATTCAGACTGCCCCCCCTCCTCCCTCCGCGTTCCTGCGATCGCAAAACGTCGTCTTTGATCGTTGACGCAACAGCACGCAACAGCACGTCCTCGAACGAAAGTTCCACCGATGAAATCGAGTCGTGCGAAACTGAACGAATCGAAAGTGGTTTGAAATATAAAATTTTTTTATTAATTTTATTAAATTTGGGAATTAAGGAAAACTGGACAAGTCTTACACGCAAAACAATTTTACGTCTGAGGACTAGACAAAGACAGTTCCAAGTGCGACAATCGCAGCAGACGACAGTTGCCTCGCTCTTGGGCCATTCGTTCAGAAATTCTTGACGAATGAGAAACCTTTCCAATGGAAATTGATGAATTGATTTTGCTTCGACACTTTCGATGAATTAGGTATCGCGAAACGACAAAACGCAATTACTGCAATCACTTTTGCGCCGTTGTGCAGTTAGAAGGGGTATCGCGTCGCTCGATCGTCACCCGAAAACACGCGTCTCTACATCGTCGGTGTTTTCCCGCGCGGCTCGTAAATTCAAAAATCAACGTAACAAGCTACATTACCTAGCCACGGTAAAAACAACGCGCGTACTCGCTGCGTAACGTAATACACGCGTTATAACGCTAACAGCGGCAAGTCGCGGGCGCGCAATGTATCGAGTTGATCGTAAACAACATCAACATTCGCGGTTGCATTAATTCTTGGCAAATATGCAGCCTTCCTGTCTCACCCTGTTTCACCCTCCTTCGTTCTCTCTCTCTCTCTCTCTCTCTCTCTCATTCGCTCTAGATATTGTCGTAACCTCTGTATAGCCCGAACATACGTTGGATCCGGTGCTCCGGACATTTGCGGCTCGTAATGATTATTATACCCGTGTAACTCATGTCCGACGCCTTCATCCTCATTCGCATTCTCGGATATTGCCGCGCGCGCCCTATGCATGAACGTTAGTTCCACCGGGGGGAACAAAATTTCTGCTTACGTGCTTTCGTAATCGAACCGAGATATGGAGTTACCTTTACGATGAAAATGTAATTTACGTCGAGCGTTCTAGTGCCAGGAGCTATTTAAAAAACTGTGTCGGACCAAAGTCACGCCAATCCGGCGCATCCCCGATACGACCGCTGGAAAAATGCCTATAAAGTAGAAACTGTTTATGCACGTTTATGATTTAGGTTTTATTGAAAAGAAAATAATTAGGAGAGGAAGCTTCGACGTGACGACTGACGACGATGTGTCGCTATAATTGAAACTGAGCGCGTTGTAAATTGAGCATTGGTTAAAAAACCATGTTAAATAGTGCCATGCGGCGCGATAATGCTGCTTCGTAAAAACTATTTACACGCATCGTTTAGGTTTAATTTAACTGAAAAGAAAATGATTGGGAGAGGAAGTTTCGATACGACGCTATAATCGAAATCAGGCGCTGTGGCATTATTACTCGAAATAATGAAATCTGCTGCGATCGCGCTGCACGGCATTAAAGTGGTTATTTAGACCGAGAGTAGCGAACCAACATTGGTCCAAGTCTGTGGAAAACTATGAAAAAACGGAAACGAAGATTCTCGACAGAAGAAATGGTACTTATTTTATCTTTCTGGTATTCTGACCAGAGCATCTACAACTTCAACCCCAAAATTGTCTCGTCGGCCAACAAGCAATTTTTCGTAAGAAAGAAAACTCTTATTAGAGAGCAATATTTCGTTCGATTATCTTTTGCCAGTCAGGCAGGTTCGTCATTCCACGTTCAAGAAAGTTCTCATTTCCCAAAGAGAAGTCCCAAGAATTGGAATGAGGATTCGATATCCTCGTCAGCTATCAATTCTAGAACTTCTTCACCATACACGTTGGAAAATTTTTCTACGAGTTTGCACAGCGTTTCTTTTCTTTTCTGATCTCTCTCTTTTTGAACTGTCAATCAAATGCGAGATCGCGCATTTCTTTTTTTCTAAAACAAGCTTGAACAATCTTACGATACGTCCGCTTGCTGGGGAAGAAAGCGCTCTTTCCTCTCGAAATTCCGAGTCTTCCGGACTTCGTGCCGGATGATCAAGGCTGATAATTCATCGATAAGTCACCGTTGGAATCGGACGCCGATAATGGTGGCCAATCTCTCCCCGGACGTCGGGATGGAAGGATCCCGGCTGGGCTGGCTTATTTATCCAGATAAATAATAGGAAATAAAAACGACGAAACCGGTGCCTCGGGCAAGATGAACCGTAGAGTCGGAGCTTCGGTAACAAATGTCTGGCACTCGATCTAAATTGAGTTAGCTACGTATGGAAGAGCATCCCTCTCTGGCTCGCGGCTGCCAA
The DNA here is from genome assembly GCA_032399605.1 of Melipona beecheii. NCBI lineage: Eukaryota > Metazoa > Arthropoda > Insecta > Hymenoptera > Apidae > Melipona > Melipona beecheii. Next base: position 2,530,091 of record JAUCMO010000310.1, on the reverse strand, counting down.
CCCCTCGCTTCCTTTCTTAGACCCTTGGGCGGCTATTCCTCTCTCACGAGAAACGGCGGGATATCGCCAGCGAGAGATTCCAGGCTAGGACAACGGCCATATTGCTGGCTTTCTTTTTTCCGCTTCCACCGGCCGGGATGGAGGGAGTCGGATAGATTTTTCTTAGCGGGCTTAATCTAAGCCTCGAGTATAAAGCGACGATTGGGGAGGCTCGCTCGCTCGAATTTTTTTATTTTTTGGATCTACTGTTTCGTAAGATTGCCACAAGGAGGGGGACAACGCTGCCTAGTCTTTAGAAATTAATCACCGATATCCAACTTCCAACCAATAATCCATCTTTGACGATGAACCTAACTCTCCTTGAATCTCGAATTTCTTTCCACGTCGCATTATCGATTGAACGTCCCATTTTCCACTTGTCGTCGTCGATTACATCGAGCCGAGCAAGATCAACGAAATTCAACACTGACGATCTTCCTAGTCGAATTCTAAAGGGTTGCAAGATGTTTCGAATAAAAACGAACTAAAGCAACAAGATTAACAACGTACAACACTAACTGCCTAACAGATCAATTTAATTCCACGTCCGAATTTTAAAGGGAAATTGTGAGACGCTTCGAATTACAGATGGAAAATAAAATAATAACGTTCATCGATCGAATAAATTTTTTCCTTTTTTTCTAATGACGACAAAGCGTCGAGAACTTGATTAAAAAGGAAAAAATACCGTGCAGTACAAAGAGAAACGTTCGTCAAGTTTTTGTCGACGGTTTGTCCCCGGAAAGTTGGCAGGATTTTCGCCGGAAATTCGAGATATATATATATATATATACAGGATGGACGGTTAAAAAGACGATCGATGCTTGGCTGGGGTCTCCTCGGAGGATCGAAGTGTAGGTTGCAGAAAACAGAATACACGCGTCTACACAGAGGCTCGAGGTCTTTGATAAGAAACTGCATTGTGATTCCGGTCGCTTGCCGGCTGCTAACGATCCTCGACTAGCGCCGAGCGAACAGACCCTTCGCCCTCTCTCTCTCTCTTTGCTTCGCCGCGGTGTGCCGTGTCGGCCTCTCTCTCTCTCTCTCTCTCTGGAACCCTCGTTCTCATTTCTCTCGACTTCTTAGCCAATACCCCACAATTAGCTTATCCTGTTAAACTCCGACCTCTCTTGCCTCGTTGAATTCGTTAAAATTAACCTTTCTGGCAGACACCAGGTTCGACGTAAACCGCAACGACGTTCCAGCCCGGGCTCTTATTTCGTCTCTCGTCGCTCGGGAAAGAGTGCTAACGACGAGATCCGCTAAGTGAAAAGGGTTATCCTCCGAAACTTCTATTAGGTGAGATCGTTTCTCCCCCCTTTTTTTTTTGTTCCTTTCGTCGCGTTGAAAAAAAAAAAGTTCTCCTCTTTCTCCTACGCGAAATTGTCTCCCAAATTTGCACCGGCTAAAGATTAGAAAGAAAGAAAGAAAGAAATTTACGACAAGCACAATGCGATATGTTAGAGCTGCATGACACTCAAAAATCCTGGAGGAAAAGAAAACGATTCGACGTACACGAGAACGAGGAATCCGAATCCCCCAGATGAAGGAGAGTTCCGACGAGGAAAGTTCGACGTGGGAAGTTCGTACAGAAACTCGTGGCGAGGAAAGAATGTCAGGCTGGCGAGGAGTCATTTTTCTCGGGCGAATTCAGAGAGTCGATAATTCAAAGCAAGAAGCCCGGGAGACGTATCAATTCGTGTGTACACGTACACGCGCGTCGGATATATCCACAGTTTCCACGGTGATCCGGCGGCGATGGCTCCAAATCCCTATAGAGTTTCACGGCGAACGGTTGCCTACGCCATGTAGGAACCCATTATCAAAATGGGCTCATTTCTTTCTCCGGGCCTGTCTCCACCCTCTTATTGGAATTTCTTTCCTGTCTTCGGTTATTCCCCGCTCTCTCTCTTTCTCTCTCTCTCTCTCTTTAGTCCTTGTTCTTGCGAATCTCTGAAGAATTAGGTTGATCAATCGTCCTATTAATAATGGAGAGAAAGGAGAAACCTTCCTCTCCTCGGCGATTGCGGCCAATAATAGATGCAATGAATTCAGGCTTCTTTCTCGGGAGGTGGAGAGCGTATGAATGAACATGAATCTTTGACGGAACGGTTAACTTTCGACGGAACGATCCGTATTCGGGAAGGATGTTCCGTCTCGACGCTTTGATTTTCTCAAGTTTCTTAATTCTCTCGCGAAGAAAACTATTACTTGTACAGACTCGAATGGTTGGACGATTTAGCCTCGAAATGTTTTGCGAAAATACATTCCGATAGAGAGAAAAGGGTGAGGTGCCAAAATTTCATCCCTCTAAGCAAGTGGTTCAAAACTGAGTCACGTTTTATCGAGAATAGTGTTTCTAATTTCGTCCCCTTAGTATTGCATTTAATTGTCTCATTAACACATTAAGCGCCGACAAAATTTAGTACACACGTATTAAAAATTGAAAAACTTTAAGATTACAAGAAAGGTAGAGTATAATAATGCAATGGTAATTTTCCTTTGCATTTATCAGAGAACGTTGCAACTTTCTTAGTCACGTTTCTGCTAATATTTCTTCTCAGCAGCAATTACGAATTTTCTTCGTAAATTTTTGCAAAATTTCCTGTGTCTTGGGATGCTAGATGTAATCGTACTCTAATCTTGCTTGTTTTGCTGATTTTTGCGGAACTGTATCGAAAACAGAATACTCACGGTGCTTAACGAAACAATTGAATGCAAATGGCTCGCGTTAACGGCTGGCAACTGGTCCGCGGACCATAACGAGTGACCGAACCGTATACAATAATTCGTCGCTTTCTTTTTCTTTTGAACTCGTCGGTATGACGTCACTGGATAAAAATTATTGAGAAATAATAAATTTATTATTATTGTTTTGCCTGGGTTATACTTAGATATACTTAAACCTGAGAAAATATTGCAATTTTGGGACAAAAAATTCTCGATTGTGCGCGACACGTCATTCCAGCGCAAGAGGTTAAAACGGAAATAGTTATTGAAACAAAAATTCCTACTCTCTCCGTGAGTATCGTCAATATTCAAAAATGATCCGACGTGTGAGCGGAATCGCGAGATGCGAGAAAGGACCGGCGACGTCGAGAGGAGAGGAAGAAAATTGTTTGACGCAGCGTGGTAATTCAGTTTGCGGAATAATGGATCATTGCCCCGGCCGTAAGGCGCTGGTCAGTCCCTCATAAAGCATTCCAACGTCGTTCCGGCAATCCCACAGGAATCCCACCCTCTCCCTTCCGTCGTGCCTCGGTCCCTCCACCAAGCACAAAAGACCCGGCTCGGGATCGACGGACTCGAATGCTCCATTTCGCCGGTATCCTTTTTCTCTCCGAGTGGCAATCCCCTCTATCTTGACCACTCGAAAATAATACGATTAAACCGCTGGCGCATAAAATTGCATTTCGCGTAGACGCCCGCTCGGCCACCGCGAGCTTGAAAACCGCGTACCACATTTCCGCGGCATGGAATGCGCCCAAACGTGATATAACTATAGTCGATGATTAAATCCCGGCTGAAGCTGGGAAAGAAGCGAAGATGGCCGCGAGAACGAAATTGCTCGGAAAACGAATTTCATACGACTGATATTAGAATCCTTCTTCCAAAGGCTTTTTAATATTGTCTGAACTTATATTCCACCGTGTTTTTTTATCTTGACAAACTATTGATCGCAAATGTTCAAGAGTCGGATAAAAATTGACACTTGACATTGACATTGACAGTTGGATCGAAGAATTTATCTCATCGTCTCGATCTAGTCTATTGAAAAAGAGATTCCAAAGTAACAGCTCAAGCAGAGTATTATTAATTAGAGTGTTATAACGTCCTTCTGTCTTTCTTTCAAAAAGAAACTGCAATTAACCGCAAGAGAAGAAATGACCTTTCCGATTAATCGAATTCGAATTCGAAGCTGAGGATTTTATCGACAAGCAGCGAAGGGCGAAGCAGATAGGCACGTCTTCTTGGTTTCTTTCGACAGAAGACGAAGCAAAGGTAGCTGCCGAGATTACGGGACGTTCGAAGAGATATAGCCACTCGCGCTGGCCACTACACGACCGATCGAGGGTCGTTTCTACCCCCCCGAACTCCTGAATAGCCTTCGAACCGTAACCCTCCGTGGCCCCAACCCCATCATTTCGGATGCAACAGGTGATCCTTTCTCGATATCGGCCCCATATGCCGTGTTGCATCGCCTCCTCGATAGCTCTCACCAACGACCAATTCGCACTCCCTGTATTCCCGCTGATTCTCGCTTTTTTTCCTTTCTTTCTTTCTCTTTCTCTTTTTTTTTTTTTTTTTTTTTTCTTTTCTTTCTTCCTTTTCTCCCCACATGCTCACGGAGAAAGGGTCGGTTTGCGCTTTCAATTTAGCTGCTGGCCGCTACGTTGAAAAAGAATACACCGTGTTCAAATCCTCGGTAACTGTATTAATCGAACCGCTGTCGCAATTTATCAACCCAGCAGCCAGGGTTAGGCTTAATCTCGCCAAGCTTCTCTTTTCTTTCTGTCGATGTGCTCCACTCGCGCCTCCGTTGTGATTAATTTCACATCGCGAGCTCGATAACAGAGAGAGGGATCTTATCGGCTCCACGTTTCCATCTAGAAATGTAGACAACGTCGTTTATTTACGCCTACAATTTTAATCGAGGCGAAAAAACGTCCCGTTTTGTCCTATCCCGATCTCGACGATAAAACGAGAGTGGTTTCGATTGCCACGCCACGCCATCGGTCCACGTCAAAAACACCACCAACCCTTTCCAGCCACCCCTGGCCCCGAGAGACAAGATCGAGGAGCCGTTTGAATTAAAGATGAAAACGTCGCGGCTACGAGAAGAGAGAACGCGATTCGAAACATTTTGAAAAATTAACTTTGAAAGTGAGATACGAAATTACTCACAGAGGAAACCAATAGAGTAGCAAAGTTTTTCTACACGTCAGAAATTTCTTTTTCTTTCCTTCTTTTTTTTTCAATTAAATCTGTAGCGGTCTAGGATTCCTTAACTACGAGTTTCGAACACTGATGCAACTCGGCTGCGCGCCTACCGACGTTAAGTAAAGCAGTGTGCGGAACTCCGCTAGGATGGGTGATCGGGCCAGCCTAGCGGGTAGTTACAACAACAAGCGTTCTGGGGTGAGAAGAGTCGCTGCCATCAGCTCCCCATTGGATGAGTCTAGGCAGTGACTCCGAGACGTCAACGCACCAACCAAAACTATCTTCTCACACTCGTATACCTTCCATCATGCATCTTGGACCTAAAAACAAAACTAAAACCCTTCAAATTGAAATCGTTTACGCGAGAATTTTTTCTTTCTTTCGGAGAACGTCGAAAGTTTTGTGGAGACCTTTGACAGAAGCGGTTGAGGCAGGTTCGGTGGTTGGAAAGTGATTTATTCTCGGCGAGTCAAGGGTCGTTTTCTCGAAAGTCTGTTTCCGATACGAGAGAAGTCATTAATATTTTAATACGGCTGCCATTCGGTCACGGAGCAGGGAAAGAGGGCCGAGATATCCTTGCAAAATCGAGATCTCAATAATTACGTCAGTCGCAGGCGCGCCCTGCTTTTGATTCATAGCACAACAAGATCCTGAAACCGGCACAGGGGGGAGGGCCAGCAAACCGTCTTTGGATAATCGGAATTCAATTAAACCATTAGCATCGCGCGTCTCTCCCGACGAGAAGAGAGCAAAACTGGATGGCGGCAGGGGGATTTAATGCGATGGAAGATCGAACTGCTTCAAGAGGACCGGTTCAATTAATACTGTAAATGTACATTTTTCTCCAACGTCGAACAACGCATTTGATGGTTCGCGAAGATATTTTTTTCTTTTTTGTCACGCGGAAATGATGTAATTGGAAAATTCACGGAAATATTGGGTTGTATTCCATTTTTTTTGAAAAAAAAGCTGCACAGAATCAAAAAAGTTTCTTTTCAAAAATAAACCTTGAAACGTTAAATGTTTAGCAACATGTATAATGGCAGTGTGGTTGAAAATATACCGACGACATTCGTCGGAAAGAAATTACTTTCCAAACAACAATTTTGTTCGCTAGAAAAATTCACAACGATCTTCTCGCTGCTTCGGGCATTATTATTCGTCCATCGAGAAGCTAACGTATTGGTCTGTGCGCAAAAGTAGAATCTCCTCTACGTACTTACTGCATCTCCTATGTGTGACTGTCTGTCTGAAAGTAGAATTTCCTGTAAAAATCAAACAAATCAACTTATTGTATTTCACGCACAGATTCTCTACGTATGACTAGTCTGCGTGAAAGTAGAATTTCCTGTAAGAGTCAGACAGAGACTTCTCATGTGTAACTAGTCTGGCTGAAAATAGAATTTTCTGCATCTTCGACGATACGTAATTCTGATAAAATCCAAAGATTCGAGTCTCTTCTCGTTGTTTCTCGACTATTGTCAATCTCGTTCAATTTCTATCCCAATAAAATCGAGCCGGTTGACCAATAACAACATCTCGATTCGTTCGATTCGTAAAAAGACAGTCGTAACACTACGAAACGCCACAAAATGGAGGAACGTAAAGACTTGAAGAACGCCACGGCTAGGAAGCACAAGTTTCTCCACAAGCATTTCTCCACGTGTTTATACGTTTTTCTTTCTTCCGGTTAGGGGAGAAAGGTTTTTGGCAAGCATCAATATACGGAGCACGAAATTCCAGGGTGAAGGAGAGGAGAGAAGACGGACGATCGAAAGTGATACACAAAAAGACAAAGAATGACGAGGAGAGTGCAGGGAGAAAGACACGGTCCAAGGGTGTGTATCCTTCTGCCAGCCACCATTCATCATTCTTGATGTCGGATCCGATTCTCATATTGTACCGCCATACGTGGATAGATAGATTTCTGTCGTCTCTCTGACGAACGTGGACGCGCGCTCGTGCATTCAACGCAGGTTCTTTCGATCGGCGTAATAGATCGGTGGAATCGCAAATCGAAGATTTGCTTTTTGCTCGTCAAAAATTCTTTCCTCGTAGAGACAGTTCCTGTTTCACGAAAGGAAATTACAAAATCGGATCTTGTGTCCGAGAATTGGAACGAGGTTGATTCACGAACGAAGATTGTCTTTCTAAACTTTTCAATTTTCTATTTCGTCTGATTAAAATTTATTTAAAGAGAGAGAGAGAGAGAGAGAAACAGCTTTGTCTAGTACATTTGGATATTTATTCCGGTGAAAATAACGAGGCAGGCTGATTTGAATTTCACCGTGGCTGCGAACGGCTTCGAGAAATTGAGATATCGAAGGGGGACGGTCTACGGAGATTTAAATTACGCAGGCTATCTGTACATAATTTATGTCCTTGTTTTCCTGGCGCGTTCCGCGGAAAATCCGCGTGGAAGGCGCGGCTGCGAGAGGAGCGTCTCAATTTAAATTATCCTGAATAATTCTCGCAATATCCGATCTTTATGGCTCGGAAAATGCGGCCGTCTTTCCGCAGCCTATAACGACATGATTTCCGCCGCGACGTATAATGGTTTCCTTGCTCCGATGCCCCCGGCATTCGTTCCCTGAATCACAGATCGAAATTCAGCTTCGGGTATTTACTCGTGCTGAGCATAATTGAAATATAATAAGGAATAAAATTGTTCTTTAACAACTGGCTCTTTTTAATTTTATAACGATGATAAATGTCTCTCATCAACTTTGTTTATTACGAAACAATCGTAAATGCACCGACACTTGTGATACTACTATGATACTACTTGTACTATACGTAATAGATATATTACATGTATCTATTCTCATTAGTCAAATGATGACACTTGTAGTGTACTATAATACTAAATATACTAATGTGCTAATGTACTGCAATACTAATCGTGCTGTATGTATCTGTTCTTACTGTAATTGGTCAAATGACCGATTATGAAATAAAGCCCCTTTCACGAAAGAAATACAGGGCAATTGTCAATTTAACGTAAGAAACGATGCACAAAGAAAAACAAATTACGCATTTCTCTGCAACGAGGATTAAATGAACAAAGAAAGAAATAACGACGAGTTTGCAGAATTTTTAAAATCAAATTTCTCAACCACCCGTCGTTTAGCGTTGAACAAAATTAACAAAAATCTCGACCAGTTTCGAATTCATCATAAGCAAAAAGAAAAACCGAATCTGAATTAAATCGACGCAAGTTTGTCGTCGTAGAAGAAGCTGGTAATATCGATAAGAAAGGAGTGGTGAACGGGGAGGAGGGGGGAGGATAAAGTTGAGCAGAGGGGAGAGTAGCGCAGCCGAAGCCAGAGGTTCGAGCCTGAAGTTGGGATGTGCCTTTGATTAACGACCGCGACACCAGATATATATAGAGAGAGAGAGAAAGTACGTACCGATCAAAGCCCTCAGACGCACTCGCTAGCACCCCGCTAACAATAAGAAATATCACGTTGGGTAATTTATTATCAATAGCAAAAAGCGCGAGCGGCGCATCCGCTGGGACGGAGGGCGACACTGTCTCCAACCGAACGGTTTCACCGGCCACAGCGTTACGAATGGCTCCTATTTATTAGAAGTATGACGATTGTTTCTGTCCTTGTTCGAACCCTTGTTCGCCAACGACTCGCTCCTCCACCCACGTCGGTAAACCGATCGTACTTCGACAATTAACTCGACCCGAAAAGAATTCTTCTCTTCGTCGCAGTCGCCTCTTCCGGTCTTACCAAGACCTCATCTTTGTCCGACAAATCGTTCTCGTGATATTTCGTGTATATTATCACTGAAAGTGATTTTAGCGGGGGTAATCCAGAAAATCGAGCCTCTTCAGGTGCAACGCTGATGCAACGAAAATTAGCGATTGGTTGATTTGGGTCACGTGATTCGCGAGGGGGCGTGGGGTAGACCTCGAGTGATTTATCTTTCTCTGACAATTTGTTCTCACAATATTTTAATTCAATAATTCGCTGTTCTCACGCTGTCGATCAAATTATTACCAATAGATTTCTTTCGCAATATTTCAAGCTCCTCTGAAAGAATACTCCCTCTCGTCGCGATAACTCCCCCCTCAAACATTACCGATCAAAATGACATTTCTAGATATTCAAATCTGAAAGCACGTATATCATTTAAACATTCTCTTCGTCGCAAGAAGAACACACAATAATCTCTTCTAATTTTCCGAAGCTAATTCAGAAAATCCTCTCCCTTTGTCGTCGATCAAGTTATTGCCGATAAAATTTGTCTCAAGTCCCTTTAAAAGAATCCCTCCTCTCATCGCAATAACTCCTCCTTCAAACATTATCGATCAAAATGACATTCGCGGACGGTATTCAAATCCCAGAAGCGCGCGTGTATATACATATCTGCCATTTAAATACGCGCACGTTGTACGAGGTATTTCACCATCCGATAAGGTTCCATCCGTCAACGGGAGATGATATTACGTTTGCCGGTAAACCAATGATATATCAGGCGCTCTGCCGCTCAGTGGAGGAGCCCCGGGAAAAGCCCACGCTCCCTCTCCCTCTCTTTCGCCGGGTGACGTGCCTTCAACCTTGGTCTGGAATCCCAAAGAAAACGAGCCGAGGCACGAGATTACATATCGCGGAGAATTTATATTTTAAATCGAGTCGCATTAGGAGGCAGCGTTTCAGACGTTCTCTCCGCCAGCCGGAAGAGAATGCGCCCCCTCCCCCCTCACGCGTCGGCTCTTGCTTCTCTTCCTCGCGCGTCCCATCAAATGCACGTAATAACGTAATAAATAGCCACTTTGCGCGGTTGGCCACCGCGTTGGGACATTCTCGTCGCGAGGGCATTATGCTTAATGTTTGACGTCGCCTCCTCCCTTTAAACACCCCGTGTCTCACACATCTCCGTAACACGCGCGCGTGCCCCCTCCTCCTCTCTTCTCTTCTCTTCTCTTCTCTTCTCTTCTCTTCTCTTCTCTTCTCTTCTCTTCTCTTTTCCGCGTGATCCTTTTGTATTTGGACTTCGGATTCCGCGAGGAGGACGCGAGCGCGAGGATGATACGTGGGAGGACGATTCGTTTAATCGCCTCGCCTCTGAATGGAACCGTGATTTTCGCGCGAGTCTCGCGTTGTCCCCGGAATAAAGGTGACCGCGTGATTGATAGTGTCTGCCAGTAAGATTCCCACCGCTCTGCCGTTTGACCTTTATTCGCGAATTTCCCCTCCTTTTCTCCGTCCTTCCTTCTTTCGATCATTCTCCGTGCCGAAACTCGAGAATTTCGCAAATCGAGCCTATTTTCATTTTTGTCGGAAAGGGGGAGTAATCATACTTTGCGATCGCGACGTTTATCAAGTTGAAATTCAAGAGAATAAGTAATAAGTATATATTTAGTTATTTAGATAAGTAACAATTATTTTAGTCACTTAGTTATGTGATAATTATTTTAAGAAATTTTCCATTTTTGATACGACACTGTACAGAGTCAAAACATAAACCTTGAGTCAAAATGTGGTTTAGAATTAGAAAGTTGGATGGTTAGAAATACAACATGTAACGACACTCGTCGGGAAAAAACGAAATTACTTTCCGAACGACTCATCGTTTAATTTTGTTACTTTTCCCCCCCATCTTTTGATATTAAAATTTTGCTGATATTTAGCTCCCCGGGGGATTCGACTGGTTTGGTTTTTCGAGTATTTCTGGAAATATATACCGCGTATATATTTATCCCGTCGGTTATTCACGGTTTCAACATTCGACGTCCCGACCCCGATCGGTTAATTTAGCGATTCATCCGCTGCAAGTTGCAGTTTAAGCGCCTGGTTGAACAGACACAGACAACGCGGGATAACTGCGTTAACTTGGCCCAACTAATTGACTAGCCCCGGAGTTTTCCTATGTAAATGTTTGCAAAACTTGTTCTCAAGCAGCTTATACCGGTGACAACTTTTAATCAGTTCCGGTAACGAATTCCACTGTGCCCCCCTCGGTAGCTGCGGTAAAAAACTCTTATAACCGAAGCGAGAAGGAAAAACGACCAAAAAAAAAAAAAAAAAAAGAAAAAAGAAAAAAGAATGGAAAGAATGGAAAAATAAAGAGAGAGAGAGAGAGAGAAAGAAAGTTGCGCGACGTGGAATATATCGAGGCAAAGAGAAATATACGAAGCACGTTTAAAGATGAAAGTTCTTCGCGCTGTTCGGGGAAAGCCGTCATAAATGTTTCATAAGAAGGGCATAGAATTGGACGAAAGAATAGGGAAGAGGATATTTAGCGAATCAAAAGTCCGTTTAGCGAGACGTCAAGAGCGATCGAGCACGAAACGATTCGTTGATAAGGATTTCTCCTTCGTCGCTCTCGTAGCCCTCGTCCTTCAGCCTTCAAACCGTAGAGGAACGCTTGGCACGTCGATAATTGAAAAGTATTTTGCAGAAAATTTCGTTTCTTTATTGAAAAATATTCTATGTGCCAAGTGGAATTTTTCTTCCGTAAGTAGTTGTCTTTGTTCCACCTACGTGGATTATTAACGACTTGGAACTAAACCTTACAATATATCACAAATGTTAGACTGTCTTCGAAAGTGTATTAGTTTTGTTATTCCGCTTCTTTATCCTTCCACGGAAGGATTTTTGGTTGATTATTTTCTGCACTGGACAACAATACGCGTTTCATTGTTAATTTTGAACTTTGCACGAATCGAAGCAAGTTGTGAGATATTCTCATCGTCGATTATGGACCGGTTCTCCCGGTGAATGGTCGACGATCTCGGAGTTTTCGCCCTGGGCGAACGAAAATCGTCGAAGCACAAAAGAGAGAGGGGGGAGAGGGGAAAGGCAATTTGAAGGAGCGGCACAGACGTGGGACGCGCAAATGCGTGGGAAGCTCTTCGATCGGCAAGCAACAACGAGAACCAGTATTTTTCGGTCACAAAAGCTGCGTGCACGGCCCGCTTAAATAAAAGCTGTCGGATCGTGGTGGGGTGACAAGTACAATGTCTCGTCGTCGTCGAACAACCTCGCCGAATTTTTACTCCGACCATCAGAACTCATCCTTCCTTTCTTTTTTTTTTTTTCTTTTCTTTTTTTCACATCGTCTGCCCGAATTCCGCCACCCTACCTCCCCCATTTCGGCGGCAGACTGCGTCGCCTCCATTCAATTTGCCAGGTTATTTTTCACCGTAGGCTCTGTACTTAACGGACCGTGTGCGTTTACGTGGACAACGATTTTTCAGTGGTGCAACACGCATCGCGTGCACGCTCACCCTGAACACTCGTCTCACTGAAGACTCGCGCAAAATGGGCGATTCTCTCCGCTGTTGGAAGCTGCTCGAACTTCGTCTGTCTTTCGATTTGAACTCACCTCGGTTTCTCGAGGATCGTTGTTGATTATTTGATGACGATCGATCGAAGTAGAATTAACTATCGTGTTTAGCTTATTAGTTATTACTTGTCAAAAGAGAAACTTACTGTATCGATCTCATCTTACTTTAACTCTTCGGCGACACTTTGCTTTCGTGAATAAGAGAAATCTGGTTGCAACGCAGCTTGATTTGTGGAAAATTTTGAAACTGCAAGAATGCACGCGGTACACCGATTTTATAAGAACGTTAAAATATATTCAAAGAGGAGCATTAATTAATTGCAATTTGATAAATATAATATTTACATGGAAGAAACAATTTAATATCTAGAGATTTAAATTTAAATTTAAAAATTGAAATTTGAAAACGCACAAAAATCCGCAGTCTGTCGATCAAACGATCCTAGCTACCGATCCCGGGCACGTTGCAAAGCGATTCATCCCTTGAACGTACTTGTCACGGCGGAGGGATTTGAACACGCGCGCGCCCCCGCGTCCGCTGGTGGATGCACGTGAGCGCGGAACTCGCGAGATATTTTACAATTACTGCGAAATCCATTAAGGCAAACCGAAACAACGTCGCGTACGAAAGGGCCGCGGCAAGCTACACGGTCTACGTGTAAACTCTCGCAACGCCGGAAATTCTGGATGCACCGACAACTTCTTGGCAAGTTATACGGCCATGGCTCTCCTCTTCGTCCTCGTCCTCGAGCGGAGGCGAGTCCCGACTCGGGAGTGCCTCCACCGAAACACGAAACACCTCGAGATTAATCTCTCTTCTTTGTTTACTTATTTGTTTATTAATATTAATATTCATTCGGACGCTCTTCTCGCGAACGAAACTGCCACGATTCTTACCTCTTTCTGATCACGCCGTCATCCTGTCATCCAACAAACGATCATTCAGGACGTCGAAGTTTGACTTTGTTTTAAAGCGAGAAGCTTCTATATAGGGTGGATCAAAAATCACTTTTTAATCACTATAAATATACATATATTATATTGGATTGTCCGGAAAGTTCGTGCCGATTTTGAAGGAAAATTAAAACGCAAGAAGATTTAAATTTTAGTATACGTTTATTAAATATTAAATTTAATTTATATTAAATCGGTACGAACTTTCCGGACAGCCCAATACTATTGTAAATACTAATATAAATCAGTAATTTTTTTTTTTTTTTGAGAAAAAGATCTTGACTCTTCGAAAATGTATTTTTTAAAAATTTAAATGACTCCGAAAAAAATAGACAAAAACTCAAAATACAATTTATTGTATTACAAAGCATCTTCACCTCCGATGGAAATCTTAGCTTTAATCGTCGATAATCATACAGGCTCGATGTCACGTTTTTAACATACCCGACAGAACACACTAAAAACCAAAATCTTTGTTAACATCTCCAGCGTGAGTTTCGCTAAATTTGCTTCAACTGTTCCGCGACCTGAGAAAGGAGAACGGATTATCCACGTGTTATTACATCTCCTCCGTTCGCGTATCGCAACGGGAACAGCACGTATGAACAGAAATCACCAAAAACATCATGGCTGGCATAGTTCTCTCCGGCGAAGAGCGGAGAGTCACGATACTCCGAGGGCCATCGGTAACACACCGCACGTAAAATCAGCGGTGTTAACGATCGCGACTCTGGAGATTTTCGTGGGCGTCCGACTTGGCCTTAGATAATAATATCTAGCACCGGCGGAACCGCCGTCGCCGCCGCCGCCGCCACACGGGAGAAAGTCTCGGAAAGGAGGGTAACTCGGAGACAGGTCTAAGATACGATATTCGTGCTGTGGTTTTAACTCCGTGTTATGAGATTGCCAGATTCAAGGGAACTCTATCTGTTGGTACGTGTGCCTCCTCCTCCTCCTCCTCCCCCTCGTTGATGTTCGTGAGAACGCGAGCCCGCGCATACTTGCGCGCCTACCTGAGCATGTATTACAAGGAAACATGGGCCTGAAACACGCACCCTTCGAAATCACACGGAGTCGCGCCCTGGAAACTAACTGCAGGAAATACCAAGGGTCGTCTGACGTACGAAAGAGATACAGAGATAAACTCGTTGTGTGGGCTGCGCGACGACTGTGTTGTATGTGTGTGCTTGAAGGGAGCGAGGGGGGAGGGGGGAGGGGAACGTGTGTGTCTGTAACCGCGTCTCCTCCGCGTTGCCTCCGTGTATTCGCGGATGAATGGTACGTTGGCTAGATAGCGTACACTCCGGCTTAAACACCGGCAGAGAGCAGCCAACAAGCGAAACTTTTGCTTCGACCAACCGTTGCTTTCAATGCTCTCCCCGTGAAAACCAACAATTTTTCGGCTAACCGAAACGCGTCTTTGTGTACAACTCGGTGTTATCTAGCTACGCGCGTACGCGTTGCTAGCATGATCCCTGGCAATTTAACTCTTTCGCCTGGTCGGAGTTCTCGGCTGGCGGAAAGGGGAAGAAACCGTGGTTCTAGATCGATCGAGAGGATCGACCAGACGCTAGGATAGATTTCTTTTTGACCAACCGGTGTAGGTAACGTGGTGCAACTTGGAGAGTTGCAGGAGATCGAGAAGGTCTGTGTCGGACACGAGCGAGATAATTCCACTCGCAAGTAGTATTAACGCATTCGCGATCGACCGTCTCGTAGGACGAGATTAATTTGGCTGAATGTAATTTCCAAAAGTAGTAGCTGAGTATCACTGAGGATTGTTGTTATTTACGTGTATGCGAATATAAAAAATACTACTTCTCGACATCGTACGCTGTTTGTCGCGGACGACTTTAATTTATAACCAGAAAACGCACGTAAAATTCACAAAATTATCTCCCTCTTCTTAAACGACTATTATACCAAACTGTAAAGAAAATGTGTGACCGAATGAAAATTTGAAACGAAGATACTGATAATTTTGACAGGAAAAAAAACTTAAACAATCCAGTTTTTACTACGTTATTTTACATAGTTTGGATAGATTCGAATTACAACGATTTCAACAGTAATCAAAAAAAAGTCGCTCGCATATTTCGAAGAGGCTGCGCGGTGCAACGTCGAAGGCAGGGGAAACGTGGAGGAGATCCGAGAGGAGATCCGCGGGAATAAAAGGGAAATGCATGGAAGGAAAGATCTAATTTGTTCGTGTCGGGTCTGTTTTCGAATTGGGCGGTGGTCGCGGCGGCGGGAGAAACGGGGGGAATTAATATTCATAAGCGTCCAGAGAGGTCTCGAGGGCGGGGTCAACTTACATGTATCTTTCGCTACTGACCCTGGCCACCGGAACGATAACGGTCGGGAATTAAAATACTACCCGGGCCAGGTTTTCACCCTTCTTCGTTGTTCGAGATACTGGCGGCGACTGGGTCGTTGTGCAGACTCGCGACTGTCTGATCTCGTTTCTTGAAACTCGCCCGGGCCAGCGAGCCCACAGTCGTCCCCCGCGCAACGATCCTTCTCCGCGCGCTTTCCATTCTCGTTTCCCACGAAAATGTAAATCCTAACTAAATGCGCCACCGGGGAGAACAATCGCGGCCCCGTTGCAAATTGGTTCCGAGAACCGGTGAGTTTCAACTTTTCGACTCGAAAACCGGGCGAACCGGCTGTAGCTCACCGCAGACCTTCGCGGTTAGACTCTTCCGTCGTTTCTCGTTGCTCCCGTTTTGCGTCTCTTTGAGACGAGCGACTGCGTCGGGAACAGTCGCAGGAAACAGAAAAGGAAATGTTGGGAGGATCACACGGTCTGATCGATCGAGAACGGATCTTGATCTTCCGATCGAATTCTCTCTTTCTTCTCGGTTGAGGAGTCTGCGTCTGAACTACGGCGAGAGAAAGGACGGGAGGAGCGTCACGGTAGAGAGTGACCCTCGACCGACAACGGAGTAAATGAAGTCCTCTCGATACGTAACACGAAGTCTAACCACGGAGGATACCCACGATGGAGGATACCACGGCAAATATCATTAATCGAGTGAGTCATTAAGCACGAAGTGACACGACACAGGCCACGCGACTAACGGGGGACGTCTGTAAGACAGAGGCGAAGGTGGATGAGCTGGCACTTCCTGGCGGTATACAATTAGTCGCCGAGTATTAATCCTGCTCGGTAACCGTTAACCGACAGGATATTATGGTCCCGCAGGCAGTAACAATGAGGATTATATGAGGGAAAACGCTTCGATAGCGTTTCTAATACAAGCTGTAGCCAAGGTGGTGGCGGTGGTGGTGGTGGTAGTTAGACAGAGGGCGAGGGCCTCCGTTCTCGTAAACGTTCGCCCACGAACTGACTTAACTTGCCTGGCAATAATAAAATGATATAGGAGGCGAAATATGCATTTAAATTATCGCCCCGCGATAATAATTTGCATACCGCCGCGGCACCTCTCTCCCTCTCTCTCCCCTCTCTCTCTCTCTCTCTCTCTCTCTCGACGCCACTTCGATGCCCGCCCGGTTCGCTTAGTTTAGCCCCGTTTAATTTAAATAATACTTCTCAGCGCGGGGGAGCACAGCTCTGCCAAGATATACATAAAATCGCCATAACATTGTAAATTATAACTGATACGGCTTATATCGCGCGAGGAACGCGAGAGAGAAAGCGAGAGAGATAGGCCAGGGTACTCCTCCTCCTTCCTTCGCCTCCTTTCTCTCATCCCTCCGACTTACCGCGAGATATACCTCCTTCGTCTCTCCCGAGCAGCGGTCCGCGACACGCTTACGATCACGACGATCCTACCATTATCCGTCTACGATTTGCTCGCGCTCAAGTTTCGCCTGATCTTCCAATTGGACCTTTGTGGAATTTTCAAGCGCGCGAGCAACACGTTGACGCGTTTACTCTACTCGGCCATCGGCATAAGGATATCGTCGGTGCTGAACGAATTTCGTTTAAGGCAGAAAGGTGAAAAATTGCTTCTTTATTTCTATTTGAAACAGTGAAATGAAACAGCAGTGTAAAATTAATTTGTGCATTGAATATTGTTGAAAAAATATAGCATTTCGTTCAAAAAAAAATTGAAAGTCTTCAGTTCTCAAAAAAAATTTTCGTGTATCGTTATATCGCGTACGAAAAACAGTGCAACTTTGTTCTCTTTCATTTTTTCATCGAATCTACCGTTTGCGAGAAAAATCTGTGAACATACTTTATTGTATGGAAATGTATACTTTATGTACACTACGACGTATCGTGGGTTTGAATTCATTCAACTAGGACTACGCGACGAGATCTACTTAAATCGATTAGAAAGTGAAGACTTCAACTGTGCAAGTTGACTTTCTCTCTCAGTTTCTCACACCCTCAGTTTGCTATTATTGAATTTGAATTTTTCTCGCTGCCTAATTCTGCCGCTGTAACGACGCTAATCTTACCACTAGAACTGCAAATTAAACCTACTGTGTAAACTCGAGTTTCGATATTTCTCTCATTCGATAACACAGGTCTGAGACGCTAATAGATAAAACATCATACGCGAGTCGTCATACATCGTCATCGTCATCATCACACCGGCCTCTGGCCTCTCGTTTCATTCGTACACGGTCCAACTTCATTTGCAAAAGTGAAAACGTACGAGCGTACGTATGTATCTGCATAGGTGGTTTATGGCTCGGGGTATGAAAATATTCAGAGCAGCGCCAGAGGCGTCCCAGTGTACGCGCGCATGAGCGCGGCATAAGCATAAACGCGAACGAATGCCCCGCGTACTATAATACAATGTAAAGATCGGTAGGTGGAAAGGTTGTGCGGGATGGATATCAACTCGGAAGGACGCGCGATGCAGAACACCAGAGGAATGATGTCATCGGCAGTCCAGCTACCCAAGAGGGGCGGCAGGAGCGACGATATAGAATTTTAATATAGTGGTTTACGAGCGCGATTGTCCGCCATTTTACGGCCGCTATAGGGCGGCTATTTGAATTCTTAGATCTGCATACTTTGCGGAATTGCGCGGCCCGGCTGGCACGACGATTGTGCCACCACCTAGTTCCAGAGCTCTATCAAGGAGCCTGGCACTCTCTCCCTGTTTCTCCTGATAAAATACCTCTGTATCTTCTTACTCATAGAAAGAGTAAAAGTGTAACGTTTCTTATTAACGTTTCAAGTGCTTCTTTTGGTTGGTACTTTTTAGGCTAGAAAAGTTGCGAAAGCGTAGCCGATTAAAGAAATTGCAAAAGTGCAATTGCGATGTTACGTTAATTTACATCAAAAGGAAAATTAATTGACTTGTTAAATCAAGTATAAAAATTCAGCATACAATTAAGTATAAAAATACAAGTTGTAATATTATATTTTCACACTCGCCATTTTGTCGTGGTACAGGGACCAATATAATGGAGGGGGGGGTTGAAATAAAATTTTCAGTCATTTCTTCAGACTACGATCCAAACCCAATTAAAAGATACAGCGTGCGTTAATGAAACGCTTACTATTTTTTGAAATACTTCCCTTTCCTTTTGATTTTTGCGATAGACGAGGCAGGCGGACGCGGAGGAAGGGTCGTGGGATCACGTTTCACGTAGACGACGGGCAGACTCTCATTTGATTATCATAGAATTCGAGTTTCGTGGAACCGATGCGATTATTTTCGCCGCGGTTGGCGGGAATCTCCCGTAATCGACGCGAAGTGAGAAACGCTCTCTGTCCGCGCGAGAATGACTTACGATCGTTATTACCATTCGAAATGGCCGTTCGGATGATTTCGTCGGTGGATAAACGGCCTGCCGCGTGTAACCGCGGGCGCGAATGACGAATATCTTCCCTCTATTGATACCAGATATACGGAATTTTTATCGGGTCATTACCGTGCGGAATTATGGCCGCATTTAAATTCGGAATTCCCTTCGTTAGCTTGTTAGAATCATTTCGACAAAACTTATTGCCTACTGGCGATGTTTTATCGCGCAGCCTCGAGCAACTTTTCTTACCAAAGTGCTCCTCCCCGGCACTCTTCTTTACGACAGAGGAACCAGATAGTAAGAAACAATACGTGCCGAGTTTTCTCGTGTCTAAGATTTCTTTCTGTCTCAAAGTTCTTCTGTCGTGTGTTCTCTAAGATGATAACATATTTTCTTGATTTTAAAAGCTCGTGGGTTCAGAGTTACAGTTTATTAAAATTACATCGAATAAAAAATATAATATTATCC
This sequence comes from Melipona beecheii, assembly GCA_032399605.1. Taxonomy (NCBI): domain Eukaryota; kingdom Metazoa; phylum Arthropoda; class Insecta; order Hymenoptera; family Apidae; genus Melipona; species Melipona beecheii. Next base: position 2,510,654 of record JAUCMO010000310.1, on the reverse strand, counting down.
AAAAAAATAAGGAACTTTAAAGGAATCGGTTAATGTTAAACCTCGGATGTACAAACTAGTTTTATACTACTGTTTCGCTGTTCTCACGTGCCTTAAATGAAATTCGTTCAGCAGACTGATGGCCGAGTAGAGTAAGCTAACAACAGTAAGTGTAATATAGCAAAGGTTCATTTAAATTTTCTTGAAACAGAAAATCTCAGCCGACTCGAAGAACTTTTATCACCTTCTCGTCTACTGGCTTTCACGTTGCCTTTATATCGTGACCGAGCGTGGTCATTCTCCTTTATACGTCTCTTACGCTTGCATGGAAAGCGAGGTTGGCGCCAAGAATATCTCGACCTCCAAGAATATCTGGACCAAACTAGCCGCACGTCTGCTCAAACTGGAAGACGCGTAAACAAATTCACAAATATTTGCGATATCCCTTCGGACAGAAAGTTCCAAACGCGTGCTCCAGCGTGCGCTCCGCTAACGTTTAAACCGCGACAAGCGCTAAGGACACGGTCGTTGAAGCGTAACGAGAAACCGTGGGATTTCGGTGGGAATGAAAAAGGAGAGTATGGCAATCCGAGCCAGTCGGGGCAGCCGAGCAAAGATGGCAAACGAGGACGTTAGCCGAATAATGCAAAACAAACCTCATTTGAGATATAGTCTGGCATTTGTCCATATTAAGGTGGGCCGTAAGGGGTGCCGCGCGCCGCGTTTTCGTTTCAAACCGTGTACGCGTGCGAACGTGTGCGCACGCTTTGAAATTATATAGCGGGAGCATCAGTCGTCGTTAGTCAGCTCGTGCCGCATTCCGGTGTTAACTATGTGTATCTTGAGCACCCGTTACGTAGCCATTTGTCAGCGAGTCCCTTCATACGCGTTATTTTCCGCGTTAAGACGCGCAGCTTCTCGCCCCGGCGATATTTCACTCCCTCCCCCCTCCGGTCGTCGTGACGCATCGTCTCTGAATTCGCGCCGCGCTCGTTTCAGTTTCGAGAAATCGGAAAAACTTTCCCCCGGCCCAAATGCTCCTCCTCCGCTGCTTCTCTCATTTTCATTCGCGAATGAAATTTGTCAGCCTTTCTCGCGAGCCTCTCCGAATCGAATCGAAATCGTCGAAAGACGACGAAAAAAAAAGAAAAAGAAATTGCAGCTTCGAACACGGACGTATCGTTGTTCACGTATTCGTCGACGCGCGCGGGAAATTCCTCGACTCGTCATCGTCTGACGCAGACGAGACTTTCGTCGCGAGCGACACGCGCAACTTTATATTAAGCCTAAGTTCTAAACTAATAAGACAAGGTGCAGGACGATCGGGGAGTAAACCGTTTGGGCGCGGAGCGACGGGGGAGAACGAGGGGGAGGGGGTTCAAGTTTAGTTGCGAAGCTACGAAGCGGGTCACCGATTACGGGCGTTGATCGTTTACGAGAGAGAACCAAATTGGATAAGTTCAAGCAGCTTCTTCGCTCCGACTACTTAGACCATTACTCTCCAAGAATTTCAATTAGGTATGATTTTCGGATTTCCCGAATCCTTCAGGCATTTCGACCTTGTTCCGCGTTCGTGCGGAACACTTTCACCGTGTGAAGACACGCTGCGTTTCGAAAAATTCCACAACCAGCGCGTAACAAACGTGTGACGTGATGGAAAGTAGAACGAGACGATCGACGAGACGACGCAGGAGGACGTGCTCGCAGAAGGAGAGGAAAACAACACCCGGTATACGAGTCGTTTTCGACGAGAAAGAGGTGGAGGCAGGCCAGGCCCGTTAGGTGGCCGACGTCGGGTGTAAATTTGCATTGAACGAAATGAGGCGCTATGGGGCATTCCAGTCCGAAGTTAATAGCTTCCCAACGATTAACTGTATCCCTCCACCCACCGTTGTCTACCCGTTGCCTCTTCCTCTCTTTTCCTCCCCCATAGCCGTTCATTCGACGCCGTGTCCTGCCTCTCTTTCCTCTTCGAACCCTTTACACCCCCCCCCCTCCCTCTCTTTCTCTCTGCGTTTATCCTTCCTCCCCTCCTCGCGTCACATCGTACTTACCTATATCGTCCCTCCTAATAATATATGTTCCAAAGGTCGCGAAACAACTGACTCTGGTACCGAGTCGTCGATCGACGATCCCCCATTTATTAAAATCGCGACGTGATCGCTCGTCGTTTCTCCGTCGCTTCCTTTCCACCCGACGTCCGAGTCGGACCTCGATCGAACCACGGGCTCGCGGGATTTTTACGGGAGACAGTCGCAAACGGAGGAGCCAGTTCGACGTTGAACGGAAGGTTCAAGAATCGCGTGCAGCTAGTAGGTGCAAAAGGCGGTGCCTACCACGCGGCCGCAGCCAATAGTTTCCAGGCAGGGAAAGGCGCCACGGGGGTTATAGGGCATAATTTAGTGGACAGTTTGATATACAAACAATCTTTAATGAAATTCTTGGTGTTCATTAATAACGTATTACAGCCTCGTGCGGCACTGGCGCCCGGTGTCGGCATCGGTACTACCCGGGAATCCCACCACCCTCGCCCCCTCCTTTTACTCCTCATACTCCGTTTTCCTAGCCGCCCTCCTCCTCCTCCTCCTCCTCCTCCGCATCGCGACGTCCTCCGACACCCTTTATTCGACACTCCTGTTTTCTACCTCTCTCTTTGCTCCGAAGATGCTTGACGCATCTCTCTCTGTGCAATGGTTTTATTCTGTCGCTAGATAAAACGGCAAACAAGAATATTCTTTGATCAATTTGGAGGATAAAGAGTCCTCGTTTCGAATGACAGGACAGTTGCACGATCTTCCAAAATTAAAACTGTACTATATGTCAAATGTGTTTTTATATATATATATATATATATATACGTCTATTTTATATGTACGTCTGTTTTCTGGCAAATCGAAGAGAGGGGAAAAGAAACGTATTATAGATAGACAAGTGTTTGCAAGTCACTTTACGGAACACCTCTAACTTTGTTTAGTGTTAAAAATTATTTATTGCTACAGTATTCTAGTATTAAAATATTAAACAATATTAAAATAAAATATTAAATAAATATTCAAATAATATTTAATATTTAATATTGCACTATTGTTTACTATTGTTTAGTATCAAGCACGATTCAGAATTAGCGAGTCTTTTCTTTTTTTCCGCGCGGAGGGTTAAAAAAGAAGAAGAAAATCACCAGCGATGGATTCGCGATCGCGAGGTGAGCGTGAACGACGGAGCGGTTCGGGACAAGTAAGAAACACCGGATATCAAAACAAAATGACGGGGCGATTAATTCCTTCGCCAGCGATGGGGACAGTGACGAAGGCTAATAGGGTTTCCGGTGCAACGGTGAAACAGCAGTTCGTTTTAGGGTGGACGATACCGGCGGCTACGGTTAATGAATCGACGTAATCAGGGGAGAGGAGAGGAGAGGCGTCGGGGGGGAGTGGAGGTAGGTCGAGCGACGAATGACAATCGAGTTTTGTATTAATGTCGGACTATGCCGCACCCATGGTCCCTGCGCGCCACGTACGACACTCGCCATCAGTCTGATCGTTCGTTTAATCAACCGAGCCGCTAACGCGATTAACTTATTGCGTATTCCCGTCATTCCGCGCGCGCGAGCCACGAATCAACGGCGAACACAAACGAACGCGATACACCCCTCGTTCTCGTTCTCTCGTTCTCTCGTTCTCTCGTTCTCTAGCTACTCGCTTTTCGTTTCTTCTCGTCTTCTACGTTCGTTCGGCCACCTGTCGCGCTCGCGCGTGCCCGTGTCCTTTCCTCGAATCAACCGTTCGATCCAGCTATTTGATCTCGCTATTTTCTAATTAAACGCCTCGGACCGGACCAACCCACCGAGGGTTTTTTTTTTTTTTTTTTTCTTTTTCGATCGAACCCTTTAACCCTTTGGTCTCGGAAACTTTTTTCGTATCATCTACCAGCAATTTATTTACGAAGCAGTATCACTTCAAATAAAATGACGCAGCAGATTGTGGGAACAATCGTTCTGTTGTAACGGTAGCGTGAAATTTTGTTGATCGTATCTTTCCGACGTGTTTCTGATGTCGTTTTTTAAGGTTTTTAATTGTAAATTTATTCGTATTGAATTTTCAGTGGACAGTAACTTTAAGCTTTATTTCACAATATATCTAATAATCTAGTAACAATTCGATACGTGGTCCTACGTCACGTTTCTTGCATTCGCAAGAATGTGTCTCTCTTCTTATATTAAGATAATTTAATTTATCGTCACATCTTTTCATTTTAAGGGTGTTCGAGCAAATAACTCGGAAAAATAATCGGAAGATGTAATTGTTAAATTAGAGTTCACTTGCGTCTGAGCCAACATTCTTTTTGTTGCAATTATTGTCAGTAATATTTGGCTTCAGTTTGATTCGAGCAATGTAAAGTGAGCGCCTATAGGCGCCAAGCGATTGTATATTTTCGTAAGAAGCAACGAGACGCCTAGTTTATGTAAGTTACTCCGAATGAGCGCCAATTGACTCGCGATTGCCCTCTGTCCTCGGCAATTTCTTCTTCTGAAATTCTTTTATTCTTCTCACTTGTAATATTATTAATAATAATAGTATTGTGTAATAGCTCTCGCTCTAGTCTGTTCGGGTATTATACCATTATATCATTAACATAATACATTTGTCACAATTACATTTATATTACATATATAAAAAGTAGAAAAAAAGTTCGAGTTGTTAGCTCAGATATAAGTACGACGTACAAAGCGACAGTCGAGTGCAAAGAGTTAAATCGAGAGACACGCACTTTGCTCTTTTGCATCGTCAATTGGCTCAATTTGCGATTGTCTGTTTCGCTGCTCGGTGTATTAAAAATCCCCGACGCAGGAAAAGTACGAAACACAAAAGCAAAGAAAAAGGCGGCAGAAAGATCATTTTGAAGTCGCCTTATTAACCCTTTGAGCGTTGCGATTTAAACATCTTATTAATCCTTTGACTCAGCCCGGCAAAATAGCCGAGTGCAATTAAAAAAAACTGAGACCATTTTCGCGCCACATTTGAATAAATGTCGCAGATAATGAGTACAAAATAATATGTATATGTTCCCGTTTCTCTTAATAATCGCAGCTCGTTTGAAGAACGTTTGAAGCCGGCGAACCTGCAAACCAACGTTCACAATCTTCCAACAATATTCCTTTTTCCTCAAAGTTTCTCCATCGCGTTCGCGGCGTTTAGCGGTTGCAAACGAACATCGTCTTTGTGAGTTTTCTCTTTCTTCAAAACCGCTGCTGAAATTTCTATAAAATGTCTTTCCATTAGACATTCCGCGGGGAATGCAGTTTCTCGGTGTGGAGAACTGCTTCCAGACATTCGACGTCGTTTATTCTCCGGCGTCGTTTACAATGTATCGTTTTATCCGAATTATTCGCCGCGTAATAAACTTGTTTATTTCAAACATCTTGGCTCGCGCGTACCCTGCGTTGCACCTTTCACGTTTCTGTACACGTGTCGCGCGCAGATCCAACGCTGGAACAGTTAACAAGTTTATCCCTCGATGCACTTCTCTTCATTCGAAGGCTAGATTAATATTTCGCGGGCGTAAATCGAGGAACGCAAACGTCTACGAGGCGTTCGAAAACGTACAGAGACCTCTCTCCCTCCGCTTCACGCTGAGGGAAATTTTTCCCATTTAAACGCGTAACAATTTCTTTTCGCTGCTGTTTTAATTGAGCAGTGACTAAAATTGAAAAGCTGCCGCCGCGTTCCCTAAATTTACTATTTATCAATTGATCAATTGCGTCACGCGAGAGGGCCCGCCGTTGTTGGAAGGATAATTACGACACTTGTAATTTTTAAAAGAGGATTTTATTCTACGTTGCAATTCTACGTGGTCTGCTCCTTTCATCTGGGTACAACACGTCTTTTTATATTTTTATGTTTGTGTCAAATCGAAGAGAGAGGACTGCTATGAATATGTGGGAATGAAAGATGATAAGGATGCATGGTGGAAGGAGTCACTTGCCTCTCATCAACTTGTTTTGTTGTAACTACCCAGCTAGGCTGGCCCGATCACCCATCCTAGCGGGGTTCCACACACTGCTTTGCTTAAACGTCGGAGATCGGCAGAACCTCGACGCTAGGCGCGCAGCCACTTGCAGCTTGTGCTAGTCAGTGTTTGAAACTCGTAGTTGAGGAATCCTAGGCCGCTACGAATAAACGCTCGCAGGTCACTTTAAGAGGACTATTACTGGCTCAGTGTTGGCACTGATTGACACTTGATTGGTTGACACCGTTGTACTTAAAAAAAAAGAAAGAAAGATTTTCTGATATCAGGGAATCACTCCTCCTCCTCCATCATTCACCAATCTTTTCTCGCCTCGTCTCGGAACGGTGTGAACGAGCGTGTAAGCGTCGGATTTTTAAGAAACCGTGACGGGACTCGAGACGTCCGGCTGACTGACATTTAACAGAAACGTGAAACAGTGGGGTTAATGGCGCCAGGCTTGGCAACGAGTGAGAGAGACACAGAGAGAAATAAAGAGAGATTAGATAGGGTGTTGCAGAGAGAGAGAGAGAGAAGGTCAGGGAATGGATGTGTTCACATTACACCCTCTGTTCTTTTAATTTCTTCAAAGGGGCCCCTCTTCGCCGCGACACCCACTTCTCTCCTCTCGCTGGCAGCCTCGACTCCCGAATTAATAAGGCGTCGACGATGTGACGTCTTTTTTCTTTTCACCCCTGGACGGGACAGCGGCGCAGACAGCTACCAAAGTGAATGAGAACTCTCGCCGAGAGGATAACGGGCAGGCGGGAGGGGGAGAGAGAGAGCACTCTCTTACTGGTACTTAACAGCGGGATGAGATGAGCTGCCGTTAATAAATGTGTTTCTAACTGCAAGAGAGCGAGAGGGGGACAACGGAGGAATTTTCTTCTTTTTCTTCTTCTTCTTCTTCTTCTTCTTCTTCTCCTTGTTCTTCTCTTTCTCCCTTCCCGCGTTGCGTGCCAACCAACGTCCCCGGAGAATAAGTCTTAATGAGAAGAAAACTTTTTAAACGCACTAGACTCCGTCTTTTCTCCGCTGATGCTCTACGGTTGCGCGCTTAGCTTCGCACTTTTACTCCCCGGCAAATCAAACACGACGACGGGTACGCAGGGAGAGAGAGCATTTTGATTGAAAAACGATCTTGTTACACGGCCTGTTTCGCGGCGGGACGAGCAGCGCTGCTCGCTGTTAACGTGACAGAAGTCCGCCCGTGGTGGTTTTATCGAATGTTTTAGCCTTTAAAAAACGCTAAACGCAGGAAATAATTAGATACCTGATGATATAACAGACTGTAAAATATCCTTTTATTCTAATATAAAGATATATTGACGCTGGAACTATCCAAAGATTGAAATTTCCATCAGAGATATTAAAGTAAAAAAAAAGAAGCTTTATAATACAATCATGAACGTATACGTATTCTCTCTCTTTCATTTATACATTTTACGAAAAATCATTTAAATCTCTGAAAATACACCGTTTTACGTTTATAGAATATCCAACAAAAATTACAAATTGGTCATTTTGACCAATTTTGGTAACCACTTTTACCACGTACGTAATCAAAAGACTCGTTTCGTTACCCAGATAATTGTATAATGTTTCTACGAAATTTGTTCTCCATTTGTACCTCCGTAACTGCTGTCGCAGGCATCGAAGGAAGGACGGAAGAAGTACATTCGATGCCATCGGGTTTCGTTCGTCGTCTTGGCAGAAACTACCCTCGGGTAGAAAAAAAAATAATTGCCCCTTGATACGCGCCGATACCCCGCCAGCCAGGAGATACCAGTTTTGTAATGACGTTCTCGTTCGCGAACTTAGTTCGAAATTAAATATCGAGGCGGAGGAGAGGATGGCGGAGGGATGCTAAAGAGAAATCCCGACGGTGAGGGTTGCGGCGGGCTGGGGAGGGAGGCTTGTCGTGCACCTGCCCTTTTCCCGTAACCGTCGTGATAAAAATCATACTGGAAAACAAACGAGGAGCAGGATCGTATTATAAAGTTTATTAATCGATTGGCGATGCGCGAAGAGGGTGGAACCGGAATCCGGAGGGGCTGCCGGAAATATCTCGTTACGGTTGGAAATTAAAATTCTAATACCGGGAGATACGAACGATCGAACTTTCATCTAATTCTACTTAAAGTTTATCAACCTCGGGAATTTTGTTTCTCTTTTTTTTTTCTTTTTTTCTCGTCGGTGGCGGGAAGAAATGGATCGCCAAGTGGATCGAGGGTGAGTCGACAATTACTCGAGACGTAGAAGTTTTCAATAAAGTGGAGATAGAGATGAAAATTTATAAATTTGTCTTTTTTTTTTTTTGACCAACTATTGTGTTTTTTGAATTATATAATTCTTTCTTTATTGAAACGATTAGCGTTCGTCAATCATATATTCTCTGTAATAGGCAAAGGATTTTTTTCAAATATTTTAAACATTGTACAAGTTATATTTACAATTTTACATTATACTCGAAATATTTATATTCATTTTCTTTCTGTTTTACTTAATTACCAATACGATAAGTTTTCCATATTGTGTATCGCATTTTCTACAATACGATACACTTTCGATTCAATTTTCAAAAACGCAACGCCAACGAACTTGTCGTTTTTCAGAAACTAAGGCCCACCGACATACCGATCTTCGAGATAAAGAACCTGTTAATTAACGAGACTGGCACGCAGCTGGCCTTATGGGGTAATCTGGGTCTGGTTCTCATGGAGCTTCCGAAACGTTGGGGCAAGGACGGCATGTTTCAAGGTGGGAAAGAAGAGATACTCTGCATGTAAGTAACCAAAATGATCGACAAACTTTCAAAATGGAGATAGGCCGGTTTCTCTTCTCGACAATCACTCGCGAGATCAATCTTCGAAAGACTGAAGAGAGAGAGAGAGAGAGAGAGAGAGAGAGTGAGTGAGACGTTTACAGAGGAAGAAATCCGGCTGCTAAAAAGCGAGATAAGGTAGACCGCGAATAATAAATCGCACTATCTGGCTTCCTGCACCTCCGTGGCTCCTGTGGGCGTCCTAATATCCTGTAATTAAGAGGGTGTTACGATGACGCCCGAACCCCTTTGGCCTCCCTCTTATGGAATTAAGGTGGCTTTACTCGGTTAGTTTTCAAAAGTTCCAGGCTCGGAAAGCACCGCTGAATACTAACCGCCTCATCAACGACACATGCCACCGAGACTACCGCCTCGTGTAACATCACCCTCCGCGTCGTCGCCTCTGTCACTTGCTCGCGTCTTCTCGTTCTCCTGTCTAATCTTTCGGGCGATTAGAAATTTTCGCGCAATTAGCCACGAGGCTCGAGATTATGCCTCGCGATCTCCCGCGTCTCCTCTCTTTTTTCCAATACCGCTCGTTCGTTTCGTCCGATTCCTACAGTCACGATTCCCCAAGCCCCTTCGACTCTAAGGGAGTTTAAAACTTCGAAACGGACGATCACAACTTTGAGAATTAATAGTAAAAATGAAATTTATTTTATCAATTTACGTAGCTTTCGCGTGGCAAGGATCGGTCGCAAATTCGACGTCCGTTCACGTCTGTAAGAGAGTTCGAAACTTTGAGATTGATTGACTCTGAGAATTAAAAAGTAAAAATGAAATTTCTCTCGTTAATTTGCTGTCACGTTTAGTAGCTTTCCCGCGGTGAGTAAATACCGATCGACGTGTTTCGAGTGGCAAGAGTGTCAGCCGGTCTTGGCCTCCAAGAAGCTTGAAACGTCACGTCACTCCTCGGCATCCGGATGAGAGCAACGAGACGGGCGAGAAGGTATCGCGAGAACGGGGGGAGAAATTCAAATTAATTTGAATTACGACGAACGACGATGCCGCTTAATTCAACGTGGCAAAAGGGTAGCCTCCCTCCGCCCACCGTTCCAAGTTGTCTTTCGCATTATAATTTCATAATAAGTCCAGCCTGGAATAAATGCATTACCTTCCTGCCGACTTCCCGCCTAATTCATAATTCCCAAGTTTTTCCGGAAACGAACGAAAACGTTTAGCCCCATGAACCCCGGTGGCCGGCGGTGGCCCCGACCTGAACAAACTGGTCAAATTAAGAGCGGCAGTTTACGCTAAAGTTTTTTCGTTATTTCACTTAAGCGATTCTAGCTCGAGAGAAAGAAAGAGAGACAGACAGACAGAGAGAGAGAGAGAGAGAGAGAGAGAGAGAGAGAGAGGAGACACGCGAAAGCGACGCGGCACCGCCGGAGGATCGAGGGAATTTATAAGAACGCACGCGTATAACCTCCCTCCCCCACCCCGGTGAAATGTACGCGGCGGAAAAGAGCCGCGGAACAGTTTGTAAGAGAGTCGCGGCCATTAGAACGAATCTCGGGGATTTAACGTCTCCTTCCTTCCAGTCGGCTTAAACAGAGCTAAATGGAGTTTATGCATTATTGCCCGTGAAACTTCCACCACCGCGGACAGATATTTGCTCTCTTACCAAAGAACTGAAAAGTTTGGCGCGTCGCGCCTGTGCTGCGTTCCGCCTTTCTCGCCACCCCTCCACCCTTGCCCTTGTCCTGCACGAATCTGACGAACGTAAGATTCCAACTTTTTTTTTCTTTCGTCGAACGCGTATTTTTTTTTTTTTAACTGTTCCTTCGCCAGCTTTTAATCTAGACAAATCGTCTCGCTCTGAGTGCGATATTTATAAAATATTTATTATTTTCAAAGTAAATTTTCGCAGGCAATTTTTCGAATCTTAGTGTTCGAACTATCGGATTTGCAACTATCAACGATGAGTATCAATTTTGAATTCGGTAAATATAAATTTCTACATATACAGGGTGGCCACTGAAAAGCTGAAGGTTGTTCATTTTCGATCTTTTTCATTTTCTTTCTTCGCTGCTTTTCACGCATAATACTGAAAAAAGTCCATTAATTATATTTCCAAATAAAATAATAAAAAATTTTAAAAACACGTGTCTGTAAAAGTTACATTCAATCTTTCAGTGACCACCCTATATATGTATATATATATATATATAGACATATCCATCGAGCGTCTGAGAATTTACTGTACAAATTGCACGGAACGCGCGTGTAGTACAGCTCAACGAAATGCAACGAAAACAGTTTCGATACTCGGTGGTATGCTCGGTGTCCTCATCGGCCGGCAGATCCACGGAGCTTCGAAGCGTGGAAAACCAAGCGACCGAGGCTTTGGATTAAGCAAATGACGGCAATAATAGTGATTATTCGGATTATGATATCAGGGCGCGAAGTGGGTTCGCTTGGACTTACCAGCAGCCACTAACTGCTACGCCACCAAATCCCGACTTCAAGACACCGGATTAAAACTATTACCACCTCGCGTTGCCTCCTCCATTTCTTCGACCCTCGCCATCCAAAACCTACCCTCTTTTCTCTCTCTCTCTCTCTCTCTCTCCCCTCGTTGGAGATTTCTTCCACCCGCCTTTTGGAAACTCTGGCTATTTCAGACGCCAGCGAGAATCTCGGATTTTATCGATCCCCGACATCTCACCTACTAATTGCCAATGAATTTCTTACCATTCGTAATTAACGAAACGAATTATTAATAAATCGAGCCTCTGCCGATGCCTGGATAAATAAAGAGTGCTTTCTCGTTATTGAAATAATTGTGATAAATTTAAATTTGTCCAAAGTAGTTTCGCAACCTAGGTTCGAAAGTTCTCTTTCCAAATGTGTAACGGTGTTCCTTCGTAAGAGCGTAATCGTAGCAAAGACAATGAAAAATTATTGACAATTGGAATGTAATTTTTCTAAAGAAAGATCGTATTGGTCTTATTTTAAAGTCTCTGCTCAGTCGTGGAGTTTTTTTCTTTTCAAAGATGATTTGTGAATCTTGTGAAAATGAGCAAAGCGAGGGTACTTTTCTCGTGTGAGTGATAAATAATGAAAAATTTGTTTCGCTCCCCCGTGATCTTGGAGATTGAAAGTTTCTCTTTACAACTCGCTGCACAATTTTTTTTTGGAACATTAAAGTTAGACGAAATGTTAAGATTTCTTTCTATTTCAATAAATGTAGAAACTTCACGCTTTAAAACGAGTAGACTAGCGTAAGTCTAAATCTGAAAAGACCCAAGTCTAAAAACGTTAGTTGAAATTATCGAGAATTTTTCATTGCTCGCGTGCGCACGGACATTTTTCTCAAATCAAAGATTTGAAATCACGACAGCCACACCTACTTAAGCCACCTCGTCGTAACAGTTCGCCTCCGTGCGGGACGCGATGGTCGTTACAAGAAGAAAGTTGCAATTTCGCGCGTATATATATGTGTGTGTGTGTGTGTGTGTGTGTGTGTGTGTAAGTTAGATCGGTGTAAGTAAGTGGCTGCGTAGCATCGCGAATCGGGGTATTAATTCGACAAACGGACTAGGAAACCGGCGCGTTGTTTCGCCGAGAAGATCGTCGCCTGTTGGTTGGCTCTCGCGGCTAATTATTGTTTTAAGGATTACCGTTATGTGTTTATTATGCGGTCTGAGAGGACCTCACCTACCTTAATATTCGGTAGATTTCAGCTTCGGCCTCTGTACGCGGCGCACCACCAGCGAGAGCTCTACACCCCGTTTCCTGCCTCCCTCTCTCCTCCTACGTCGCGAACCGGCCTACGTTTATGAATAATTTTCACCTCTCGCGCTAGCTACCCCACTTGAAGCCACCCAACCACTCCGCTTCCAACAAACGTTCCTCCGAATCGTCCCTCGAGTATTCATCTCGTAAACCCCCCCTCTAATGCCGTGTCCTCGTTCGAAGGCTGATCCTCGCTGCTCCTTCAGACGGTTCTCTCCTCTCTCTCTCTCTCTCTCTCTCTCTCTCTCTTTCTCTTGAGAGAAAAAAAGAATGGAAAAGAAAAGCCTACGAACACTGCTGGAATTTCAACAGAGAGAGAAGGGATTGCAATTGCTACTTTTTTTTAATATATATATACGCACAGTTGCACAAAGTAGAAGATTGTAGACTTTCTACATTCACGTCTCAGCTACTCGAAGCAGAGCAAAGACTCTTAGAGTCGCGTTAGATTCTCAGATTTCAGATCGACGTCGGGGAATTTCGGAAAAGAGGCAACGATGGAGATGGTGGACGAGCGCGTGCCGTACGTGCTACAGAATATTTCAGCGGTATACGCGCGGGTCGTCCAGCGATAGACTCTCTTTCTCTCTCTCTCTCTCTCTCTCTCTCTCTCTCTCTCTTTTTCACCCCTCAGCTCACTCGTGAAGGTTCGAGAAGGGCTGCTGCTGCTGCTGCAGGCAGGCAGGCAGGCAGGCAGGCAGGCCAGTCTCTCGTATCTGTCCCGGCGCCGGTCGGCCAACGGCGCGAAGGGGACAGAGGATGCGTTTATTTAAAAAATGATTTAACCTAATGGTTTTACATATGTAATCCCGATATAAAGCCGAGGCTAATCTCGGAGAACCACACGCGGTCCATTCGTACATTCGGTCGGACGGGTAATCCAACGTGCTCCCGCCCGCCCGCGTGTCTCCGCCACACCACTTCCGCGTCGCCACCCTCCTGACCTGACCTTTGCGTTCAAACCCACCCCCGCGCGCGCCAACACCACCTCCTCCTCCACTCGTTTTTTTCGGCCAACTTTTTTTCGATGAGCAAGCACTAACGGAAAAAATCACCAGGTCTCTCTCTGCCGACAACACGCGCCGCTGGTCCCGGCGTGTTTTCGAGAGGGGCGGTGTTTGCGAAGGCCGAGCATAGGGTGCGTGGTGCTGGGAATGATTTAGATGGTCCCCGATGATATCCGCGCCTTTTGAAAAATGTCGCCACGCCGAGGAGAAAAATATAGAAGCAGCGCGCGACGTCCCCTCCCCCTCCCCCTCGCCCTCCCTTAACATCGAGCGACGCTGTATGTGTGCCGCGCTTTATCAGTCCCCGCGGCGCGGAACTTTATTGCCGGCCGAACGATATTTCTCGTCGAATCAGCGGTTAACAAAAGCGGTGAAATACAAGCGGCGATGAGTGAAATTAGAGGATCGCTCCCGACGCAAATTGCAAGGATCCTCCCAGGTAGTTTGCCGCGGGGATCTCTTTCTCTGAAAGACTAAATTAACGCTTCCGCGCTTAAGGGTGAACGAAAAAACGGCTGGGTAAATTTCTAACGTTTCTGAATTGTCATCGTGATCCTAACGATTGAAGAGGTTAGTAAAAAGAAGTTCAAATGTTTCTCTTTTTTTTTCCTCGAGTTTTCTTTTACTATCCCTGTAACCTATCCATCTTAAAATGTAAATTTCAATTGGTTGGTAATGACAAAGTGTGATCGTAGATGCGTTCAGTGCTGTTTGTGGTTGCAGGAGAAAATTTTCAAATGAGCAATTCTTTGGATTTAAATACCAGGAGTTCGACACTTGGAAATTCATTGGTTCCTACCTGAGTAGTTTAGGATTTCTCGCAGACTGGACTGATAAATTCCGAATCTATAAATGACAATATGAGTGTGTTTTCTGAACAAATGGACGAGAGGACAAACATCCTCTCTCGATAACCATTAACCAACTCACTCTTCGCTTTGTACTAGGTTACTCGTTCCAAATTCTTAATTTCGTCAATTAATATACCTAATTTTATGCCACTTTCATCTCCAATTTCTGACGACTGAGCCCGCGTCAAAGACATCGTCTCAAATCGTACTTAAAAATCTCATCTCCGTGAGATGATCTCTTCTCTGTGAGGTGAAACCGTGCAGCACCGAGCAGCGTGCTCGAAAACTACCCCTCGAAAAGGGGCAATCTAATTCCAATGTTCCGCCGGGACGAAGAACGCGACAAAACGCGTCGCCCACCCGTACGAGAGAGACTCCCGCCGCCAGCCTCGAACATCGTAAGCGGAGAAACACAATGCGGGCCTCGAATGGCTTTCCAGCGCTGCTTTGGTCGGCATCTTTTCTCGCGGTGGCTTGACGTCGCCGCGCATGGGAGACAGCATTCTACGCGCTGTACAAACGCACGCCGGTTTAGCGCGGTGAAAACAAGGTGAGGATGGGGGGGGGGGAAAAGGGGCCACCATGAGAACTCGGCGTACGTCTCTACGTAGAAAAAAGAAGAAGGAAAAAAAAGAGAGAAAAAGAAAAAGAACACGCACTTAGGTAATCGCGGTATGCCTGCCGGGAGCACCTGCGACGGGTTCTTCTAATCAAAGAATTCCCCAGCGCGGTGGAACGCCGCTGGAAAATTTAAATACGCGAGACGCATTCTGTGGTCGTCTGCTGCGTCGTCATTGTCCTGGACGTCGTCGTAACGAAATAAAACCCGACGGCAAAAGAGAGACATCTGTCGGTTCTTTTAATTACCGCGGTACGTGTGGCCCGGGATAGAGGCTACCGTGCCCGTGGACCTTACATTTTCCTTCCTTTTTCTCTTCGTCCCTCGTCCCGCGCTCCGTTCCTCTTTACCATTCCCTCTTTCTTTCTTTTCCTCTCTCCCCCCCCCCTCTCTCTCTCTTCTTCGTCGACGAGCTTTTATTGCTCCGTTTCTCCCGTCAACCTTCGTCGTTCATACTCTATCAGATCTGGCTCGTTTGCATGATTCCACCGCACCGTCCGAGAATCGAGAATTCGCCTGGAAACTCTCTCCTTCCTGATAAACGGCGTTAGCGCTGTTTAGTTTCAGTAAGAACGTCAATGGTTTAGAATCGACGGCTCAGTTCGATCTAATTGAACCCAGAAAATCGGGCCTCTTCAGGTGCAACGCTGATGCAACGAAAATTAGCGATTGGTTGATTAGAGTCACGTGATTCGTGGGGGGCGTAGGAGTGGCGTTGTCTGGTACCGAGCGATCGCGCCTGTAATTTGTTTTGTATCGATTCAAATGTTTGCGTATCAATAAAATTTGATGGCAGAAAGGTCGTCTTCATTTCCTAGTCGGAACAGTTGCTTCTGGGCCTTTCAGTGAGACGAATCATACTGGGGTAGTAAGTCGTGCAGTTTTTTCTTTTTTCATGTATCATCTACCAGTAGTTTTATTCGTTCACCAATAAAATACATCACTTCGAATAAAATGATGTAGCATTGGAAATAATCATTCAAGTGGTATTTGACGATAATTTAAAGCAATCATCAACTTGCATTATGGGTTTGCTAATAGCACATGGTTTCAATCTCTGGGAAAATAATATCCTCCGCCATTTTTCAAACTCTGTCGTACGAAGCAATAATAATTTTTGTGAGCAGTGTATCAAGGTAAATGCTTCTTCAAACGGTTCAGCGGTTCTTCAAACGTTTTGCAAGCTCGAAGTAGGTGGAAACGAGGAGTTTTCGGGTTTAAGAGTCCGGGGATTCGAGAAGCAAGGCACGCAAGGACGAACGGCCGCTGCAAAGTAGCGGGAACGCAGACAGGAACCCCCGTTGGATACCGATGGCCGCGATGAAAGCGCGACGCAACCTCGAGAATTAACGGGCTTAGTTGCCGACGCAGGTGTCGTCGGGAAGGCGAACGCAAGCGAGAGCCGGATGAATTACGACGGGAGCGTCAGCCAGCCCGGCAGAACGTTGCTCGTTATATTTTGCGTAACATCCCGATTTTATGGGCCAGCCTCACACCACCTCCGCGTTCTCGCGTCCTCCTTCGCCATCGCCCATCCAACGCGCGACCCGCAACGCAGATTCGCAACAATCCTCCTCGCGAACCTCTTGCTGGCTCTTGGCAATGTTACGCTCGGATACATTTAGACACGTTGAACGCCGTAATGTTGAAAAAAAATCTTTTAACACCCTATCTTCTTTTTTTTGTAATTTGCTGAAAATAACATAAAACGTGATTTTTACATTAAGTTTTAAGATTTTTATCACTGAAAGTGATTTTAACGAGGGTAACCTGGAAAATCGGGCTTCTTCAGGTGCAACGCTGATGCAACCAAAAATTAGCGATTGGTCAATTTGGGTCACGTGATTCGCGAGGGGGCGTGGGATAGATCTCGAGTAGGAGTGGCGTTGTCTGGTACTGAGCGATCGCGCCTATAATTTGTTTTCCATCGATTCAAATGTTTGCGTATCAATAAAATTTTATGGCAGGAAGGTCGTCTTCATTTCTTAGTCGGAACAGTTGCTTCTGGGCCTTTCAGCGAGACGAATCATACTGGGGTACAAGTCGTGCAGTTTTTTATTCAACACTAGTATGCTTAAAATTTGGAAATCAGATAAAAATAAAATCCGTATAATAGACAATCTGCAGTATAGTTGAAATTCAACTGTACAAACAACTGTGTACCAGGCCACGCATGTCCATTATCCACAAGCATTTCATTCAGACATAAATCACGGATGAACCACGCATGACCTCGAAATTTTATTACTGCCATATTACAATCCCTTTTATATCGAACAACTTTCGTTAATAAAGCTTTTTCAAATTTTCGAGAATGACGGAGATATTCGTAAATGGAAATAAATCCTAAGTAATGTCATAACGTAATAAAACTTTGGAAGTTTAAGAACTACCACTGTCGTGTTACGGCCCCGTCTGTGCTAAACAATCTTTGTTAACAAAGTTAACAAAGTTCTTTCACATGTTCAAAAGCGTGACCTGTAATATAATAGTTATAGCGTGTTCCATCCTATACATCCTATTGCTTGCCTCTTGCGTTAGAAATTCACGATTCAACAGTGAACGTCGTAAAGCATTCTCGCGCCAAATTACGGAAAAGCATCAGATTAAGAATCACGCCGAATGAAAATCCAAAGACGAAATGTAATCAAAGTTTCAGCCAGGCAGGATTATCAATTCGAGCATGGGGACTCGGCTAACCGGAAGAGGAATCCGGTCGCGCGTATGAGCATTAATGGCTTTATAATCTAATGAATTTTTAGGTTAAGCGGCGAAAAGGCCAGCGGGAGATCCGGGATAGATTTTTTTCTCCCCGGGATTTATTGCCCGAGAAGGAAAAGATGAAAGCGGGAGAGTTCACTTATCTCTCATTCGCCTTCAGACCGATGCGTCCCACTGAAATGGGCTTTGATTTTGTTCTCACAAAGGAAAAAGAAGAAACAAAGCATTTTCGAGCGTCGCGTTATTACGTAAATATATTTCTCGAGGAACAGTAGTATAATGGTTTCATCAAGTGTAAAATTCGCGAAATATTTCGTTTCATTTCAATCTAGAAACGTTCTGTTTAAAGATTAATTTCCAGTAAAAACTTCAATTGATTTTTCTCTCTTCACATTGCGAATATAATCATTTATTTATGAATATAACAACCTGCGTTGCATTGGTGTAACATTGAGCATTAATAGATTCGTTTTGTATGAAAAATTCTTGCACTAGAAAATTTTTTGCTTATTTTTTTCTGTTCTTTTAATAAAGTATCAACAAACACGCGTCGATAAAAATTTATTTATCGGTAAAATAAGAAAATTTAAAACGACACCAAAGGCTAAAAGTATCGTCAACGATACAGAGTGTCGATTAATATCGTTTTATTATAATTTTAGTATGATATTTATTACAACAAAATTTATTTAATATTATAATATTTATTATAATTTAATTATAATTTCATCTCCTAATTAACAATAATGTAATCTTGTAATCACTTAACGGTAGAAGGGGGAAAAAAAGTGAAAAGCTTCGGGCCCTCGACGTCACATCGTTCAAGATACGTTCAGTCAGAAGAAGCTGCGGCGGCGCGCGTGTTAATCGTGCTCGAAAGTTTTTGCGCCGATCCTCGAGTGATAGGGTGAAGTATTTATTACACGAGTGGCAAGGTGACGTTAACTTGACATCAACGAAAAAAAAAAAATATACATATATATATATATATATATATATATATATATATAAGGACACTTGGCTTCACATTAAATCCATTTTCTCTACGATCTTCGAATCGAAAGAATTACCGTGATCAATAAATTGCATTTGTTTCAAGTGGAAAGTGACTCCAAATGAACGCGAGCTCCGACTTTTTGAAAGCACGCGAAGCGCTTAGGAATGTAAAAAGAGAGAAGGTAATGATTTCCTCCCAAAAGGGGATCCTTGGAAAATTGGAGGCGAAAGTGATTTCGAGTATACATATGTAGCAGGTACTTAATCGACAGCAATGTTCGAGAAGAAAGCAGAGCACTTAATTCCGCTCGGTGGCCCCCGTAACGACGTAATATCGTTCAGTTACCCGAAGTATTTTTATTACGTTCCCGCGGCAGAGTATAGTACGCAAGGGAGTGGAGGGTGGCCAGGGGGCACACAGACGACAGCGGTAGTCGAGGGGGCGGTTTGCCGAGCTTGCGAAGCTATGCTCACGATATAACGAGAGCCATTATGATAAGCGGATGCATAGATTAGACATAACTCGTTAACCCGGCTGTGTGCGACGTCTACGATGAAAGGGCAAGAGGTATCGGTAGAATCAAGGATGCTTCTTGGTTCGACAGGAAATTAACCAAATTGTCATCTATTTGTTATCGTGTTTCGAACACATTCCGAATGCTTTTTCTTTTTTGATCGTTTGAACTTTTAAACATTCGGACTTATTTCTGCATCACAGTGACGATCATCGTTGAGAAATTCTTCTTTCGTCCAAGACGACGTTTTATTCTTACTTGTACCGAATTGCACTCTTTCGTTTAACGTGAAAGCAAATTCTCAGTTCCCAACGCGTCCCTTCCCTTTCTTTCTCGGGGATTCAAATTCGAAAAGGTCTATTTTATTCTACGAACCTGGCGAGAACCCAGGCGACTCCGTGGGTCTCGACAGTGGGACTTTTATCAGACAAATTTGAAGACAATTCAACGCAGCAAGGCGGACGGAATGCGAGGAAGTGAACAAACAAGCTTGGTAAATTATCGGGGCGGGAGGGGAGGGAGGGGGGAGTAGAACACGAGGAGGTGGGTTAAGCGGGGTCGGTGAAAAGCCACGACGGAAGCTTGCAGGTAACTTAAGCGGGCAAACTGAAGGGAAATACGACGGGAAAGTTTCTAGAACAAAATGATACGACACTGCGTAAGATCCCGCCTTTGAAGTCAGGTCCGCGCCATTCTTTGTATAAATTGGAAGGAAAGCGCGGCGTAAAAAGCTCCGCTCTGCCCGGAGGTTAATACGTTTATGTAGGAAAAATTATTTTTAATTTTTTTTAGAACCGCCTCTGACGTGCGAGAAAGAGAGAGAGAGAGAGAAAGAGGGAGGGAGGGGAGTGGTGTACAAGCACGGGCGCAAGGGTGTGGCAGAATGCGCGGCACCGCCGTGTAAGAATTTCTTAATTAGATTCGAGCAGCTGCCCTCTCCGCTGCCCTCTCTTTCTTTTCTCTTTTCGGCCAAGAAATTTCACCGTGTGTATATATATATATATATATATATATATATGTATGTATATATCGTATACATATATAGCTCCACGATAGTTCACACGACGGCGTTATTATACCTATACCACTCGACGCGTGCTTCGCGTACAAATATTCGAGCATTATTAGACATTTTTCTCCTTTGAGATAATAGACTCTGTCAGATTTGTAATTGAGACCGTAATGAAACCACATACCTAAGAATATGATCTCTCTCGGATTTCGCGCTCTCGGAGCGCGCACCTACCATGTGCCAGCTGCGGCGCTCCAATTAACGACAACGTGCAATTTGTATATACGGCTTTCAGGCGATTCAATTCCTATTCCGAATTTTAAATACCGAACGAAACGTTTTGAACAATTAATAAATAACTCGCGATCTAAATATCCAAAGCTGCGTAGAAAATAGCATCGATCGATATTCTTCTCTTCGTGGTCCATCAGGCAGTCGGCAGTCGCGCGTATCCCCCTTTCTTAAATCGAGAAAAATCGAAAAAAAAAGGGGGGGGGGTGGAAGAAGGTAAAGGAGGACACGATGAAATTCCAGCATTTAGAAACGCGTAAACCGGTTAGCCAGCTGGCTGACAGGGATAGGGCAACACGTATGGTCCGGCTTGACGGTGGTAGGGGATAGCACATAAATTTTGATAATACCAAAATTGTGACAGAACGAAGAAAAATCCCCACGAGGCCGCGGTGCAAAGTGCGAATAAATCGTTGCGTGTGCCTTTGTCAACGAAACATGAAAGGTTGGGCGTGCGAAGGGGCAAGAGAGAGAGAGAGAGAGAGAGAGAGAGAGAGAGAGAGAGGCGACCAACAACCCAAAAGGGAGAAACTGAGCGAGAACGACGCGACGCGAACGGAAAGGGTAGGGAGAGCAGACCGAGTCGCTGGGGTTGACCACGTCGTCTGGTTTTCGACCGACTCTCTTTCTCTCCCTTCTCCCACTCTCCTTCCTTTTTCTCTCTCTTTCACCGGTCCGTCCGTGCGTTCGTTCGTGTGTACATGCGTGCATGCGTGCGTACATTTTTATCAATTATTAAGAACTCCGGCGTGCTTTTGCAACCGTAGAGAGAGAGTAGGGAGTGGGGGAGTGGCGGGGGGCGGGGGGCGTCGGTGATGGTAAAGTTGCTTTCGTCCTTGTCGTTGGTATATCCAGTGTAACCAGTCGACGATACCCTATGCCCATCGATTTTTTGTTTCTTTTTCCAACCCACCTCCTCTTGCTTCTCCTCCTCCTCCTCCTCCTCCTCCTCCTCCTCCTGTTTCACTGTCCCTTTCCTTCCTCCTGCACGTTTCTCTCCTCTCTCCTCTCCCGTTCTCCCGTTCTCCATTTGCGTCAAACCCCTTTCCCCACGCTTTTTCTGCGTGATTCTCTCTTTTTCTTGCCTTCGCCCTCTCTCCACCCTCTCTCCTTGCCCGCCACTGGCCAACGCTGTGCCGTGGACATTAATAACGGCCACGGCTAACCACCGTCAACCCCTTTTGCCAGCGTTACCGTGTCCAGCCACGGAAAGTGCGAGAGTAATAATAAAATATACGAAATGTAGGCGACCATCGTCGCCGGCTCGTCCCCGGCTCGTCCGCCCCGCGAAAAACAAACACCCGCGACACGCTCCGCTGTATTCCTTTCGTTACGCCCGCCTCTACGAGGCGTACCGACGATCGTGAAAGATTAGGGTAATTTGCGTTAAATAACGACACGTCCGGATAACTAAGCAAAAGGGCCCGGCCAGCCAGCTCTCGGCACTTTGCTCGGCCTCTCTCCCAGTTACGGATCTCTTTCATTTCACTCGCAGTCACAATCAGTATTGTCCAAGCGTCCGAGCAATTGCAAAGAAACTACTCTTCGATTCGTTTCGCTTGTATTTGTGATTAAGAAATGGAGGAAAAAGATTAGACGCGAAGTTTAAGTTAAGCCACCTAAGTAGAATCGTCCAGTTTCCAGTTTCTGGAAAGACCGACTGGATGAGTGGTACAAGTAGAACTGTGGCCAGGCAAGTAATATCGTTCGTCGAACAATCGACATCTTTTATAGTTATTTATATCAGAGAAAGACATCAATATAGAGATTCTTATAAGAAAACTATTTTTCTTATATGTAAAGTAAATGTTAGATTTGCCTATATGTATAATTGGCATAAGTAGAACGGTGGTCAGATAAATAATATCGTTCCTCGAACAATTGTTATCTTCTATAGTTATTTATATCGGAGAAAGACATCAATTATAATTGTAGAGATTATAGCATTCTTGCCGAAAGCATCTTTTTTATATGTAAAATAGACATTAGATTTGCCTGTGTAAGTAGTATAAGTGGAACAATGGTCAGGCAAGTAATTCGTCGTACAATTGACACCTTCTGCAGTCACTTATATCGGAGAAAAACATGAATGATTATAGAGATTACATCATTCGAATATCGAAAGCATCTTTTTTATTTGTAAAGTAAATATTAGATTTTATCAAAGATGGCAGATCGCGCCAAATTTCTTACGCGAATTGGCAAGTTCAAACGATTCGCTGTGTTTCGATTAAACAAATTTTGCGATTAAAAAAAATACCGAGAATTCCGAAAGACTTTAAATATCTCATTTACAAACGATTGGTTGTGTTTCAGTTAAACAAATTTTGCAATCGAAAGTATTTGCCGTGAGAATTTTGAAACATTTCCTGCTGCAACAGAGGGAAGTTAACTGTATCGTTACCTTAGTCTTCGGACGAGAATTTAAACACGGGTGGACAATAATGGACACGTGTACTAACGAACCTTTTAATTACTGTTGACATGCACACGGGATATACGTACGTCATACTTGACTTACATCTGACAGACGGCCGTGCAGGGCGTCCACGACATTACGTAGGAGACGCCCCCGAAAATTCATAAACTTTTCTGGATTGGACAGAACGTTCTCCCATTTATTTAAATTTTAACGAGGACACGCCTAAAGACGGACGGACGAAAGTGTATAAAGACAAGACTAGTCGGAGGAAAAAGAACTTTTTTTCGCGTCTGACTTTTGAAAAACTTCTCTCTGAATTCACGGAAAAGACTCTTTTCTATTTTTTTTTTTCTTTTCTTTCTTAGACTTTCTCGCGGTATTGACTTCCAAATACAAATCTGACGAGTGGATTTGCCCCGATTTGTCCAATGATGATAATAATAATCTCTTCCAATACTGCAGAGTCTACAACGAAACGGTGGATGTTCGGAAAGCAAGATGGCATCCAGGATCCACAAACGACTCTCATCTGCTAGTTCTGACATCCGAAAATACATTTCGGTAATTAAGAATTATTCTTGTATAAGTATAGCTCCAGTAAAGTTTCATTGATTAAATATTAACCATGGACAGACAAAATTAATAGACAGACTATTTTAAACTCGTCTTCTACTCAGAACTCCTCTGTATCGTCAACTGTTGATCCAGCATGAAATTCACTTTTTAAACAGTATTTTAAAGTTGTTCAAAACATATAAAATACACGTATGTCGAAAAATTGACAGCAAGTAAAATTTCGTCTTGCCCAGTTTGTACGAGTGCGAAGTGGGTAACAGGCCAAAGTTCATAAAATCGTGGAAAGTCGGTCGTATACCATTCAGTTCGCCGTCAAAGATACCGGACTTCACCTCTTTAGGTGACACGGCCGTGGACTTTGATTTCGCTACGCCCACTCTGCGCAAACCCGAAAGGTTTATCGGCAAAGACATTAACAAGGTACGACGCGCGAAATGTCGTTGGGAACTATTGTTCTTTCATCGGAGATTGTTTTCAGGATAACGTTGTCGACTGGAATCAAATTGAGTGGCCTATCCTGGTTCTCCGTGGAAGCGGGGAAGTGCTCATTGTTCGTGGAAACATTTTACACGATGTGTATGTAATTATGCATTCTTTTCGTCCCTAAAATTTATTCATTAATCGATGTCAACTCTTATTTTACGATCTTCTCAGATTCACTTTATCATGTCACGACTAACAAGAATTGGCACTCTGTTATTTTTGTAAATATGAAAAAACTTTGTCGACAAAGTTGTTGTTCAGCGTAGAAAGGACTGTAACGTGGTGGTCATAATTTTTTTATAATTTTAATTAACTGAGGTGAGATTTCAGAAATTTCCAGAGAGAGTAGATAGAAAAGGGATTGACCTACGTCAAAAAATTATTAGTTTAGAAGAATATTTGAACTCTGATTTTGTAAAATCTAGGACGATACAGATTCGTGTATTCGTCTTTTCGACGAGTTAAAAAATGTGTGATTTTATTTAAAAAAGGGGAGGTGATCCTGAAATCTCCAAAGCTAACACTACTACTTACTATACTCTTTGACAAAAGATAAATGTTAACAAAATTTTTTTATATCTCCAAAAACAGTGCTAATTCTTGTTGGACCATCCTGTCCCAAAAAACCATAGCTTTTCGATGCAATTAATTAATTAATTCTTGTTTCATCACGTACTTATTAATTTGATCAAGCCACGAAAATCCGGTGGTATCGGGATCACTCTCTATGTATCCCCCAGCCGACGATAATTACGGAATAGACTCCTGCTCCATCATGTGTCTGCAGACTACACCCCCGATAGTGATTGTCGCTATGTGCACCGGAAAGATTTACCACGCGATTCTACTGAAAGAAGAAGCGACCAGCGACGACAGCAACGATAAAAGAGTGAGTGTTTCTATTAAAAATTTCACGATCGACTTTCTGATTCTTCCTTTAACTTTACGTTAAAGCGTTCTAATTTTGGTGATCCATGAATTCTCGAACATGAGTTTCGAACTTTTGACTGGAATCGTCGTCGAGTAATATCTCTCTCTCTCTCTGACGAAAATTTGAAATTAACGAATTCTTCGCTAGACATTTGATCAATATCTGTTACTTTCAGACTTGGTCACAGTACGGTTCAACCTGCAGCCTTCACATGCCAGAGCAGGCGTTGTACGTTTACGAATGCGTCGAAATAGAGTTAGGTCTCTTTTTCGCAGATGACGATGAAAAGTACAATTGTCCGATACATCTTCGCGCTGACAAGAGTAACAAATCGAGGTAAATTTTCCTAGTTATTATTATTCGCGTTACGGTCTCGTAGTTTCATAGTTACTCGAGGATATTCGTAAATTATTTATGCACAGGTATTTTTGTTCTCACAACGCGGGAATTCATATGATCACACTACCGATGGTTTCTCAATTGGAGGAGTACATCAACGCTCCAAAAGGTTGGAAAGATTAGTAATTTTTCGTTTTTGTGATTATATTTATCTCCTCCAACAATGAAAGAAGCAATTTTTTTTTTTTTTTTTTCAGAAAATGACGACGCACGTTTACCATCGCTTTTGAATCAATCCAACTCGCAATACTTGATTTGTAGAAGAACAAAGCACACAGAAGTAAACGAAGCCACGCCGTTACTTGGATTTGGACTTCTCCAGGAGCCGTGCGTTTTAGTGGCTTTGCTACATACCGGTGACATCGTCACCCGTTCTGTTATCGATCTCTATTACTTTCCGAAAATCGAGCTTCCAGAACTTATAATTAACAAGAAGGAGAAAGTGAGCAATCTGCCTTTCCGTCGTTATTAAATTAATTAATTGTCGCTCTACGTTGGTCGCATAAGTCGGAATGAAGAACATTCTGACATTGCTACATATTACCATTAATCTGATATAAGTTACAGATGAACAAAGAGACGTTCGACGTGTACATAAAAAAGTTGCTGAAACGTGAAACGTCACAACCCCTTATCAAAATCGGCTCGAGATCTGTCTCTCCGCGCGAATGTTTACAGGTACCTAATTATATAAATTGACGAATGACTGATTCTTGGGAGGGAGAATTAAGAAAATGACTTTCGCAATTTAGCTTCTATATCACGCGACGGATATCTTTCGCAAAGAACATTTCGTCAAACATGATACCGTGAGGGAAGAAATCGGGAAGAAGGTGCGTGCGTTGAAAGTAATGAAAACCCAGTTGTTAAAAGAGCTAGATGCTTTACTGGAAACGAAAAAAGAATTGCATCAGACTGCTGAACGATTGGCGGAACGTTACGAAGATATTAAAGACGAGCAAGAAAAATTAGCGCAAAGGTGCGTCACAGGATTAATTTGTAAAGTCAGTTATAATTGCTAGAAATTGTTATAATTGTGAAGTATCGTGCGTTTACAGGGCAAAAGAAGTATTACGTTTAGTGAATTACAAGGAACCTTCTATAACTCCTATTGAAAGGGCGGAAGCAGAGGAGTTGAAGAAAATGGAGACAAAAATAAAAAAAATGAAAATCAGACTGCTAGAACTGAAGAAGAAATCGGAGCAAACTGAGTCTATAGAGACTAATGAAAGTATTGAGAGGAAAAGAGAAATTGTTTTTAGAGGTGATCAAGAAAACGCCATCAAAAATAATCTTGGACAGATGTATGTATTGTTATCGTGTCATAAAAATATATCATCATCATCATCATTATTATTATTATTATTATTATTATTATTATTAT
This sequence comes from Melipona beecheii, assembly GCA_032399605.1. NCBI lineage: Eukaryota > Metazoa > Arthropoda > Insecta > Hymenoptera > Apidae > Melipona > Melipona beecheii. The sequence goes on along the minus strand of JAUCMO010000310.1, from coordinate 2,483,903 downwards.
TATTATTATTATTATTATACAGTAAAAAATCTGTTTCTTTTATTTCCTAGGGCAAAAGATATAAAAGTATTAATTACAGAAGTTAAAAAATTGGAAGAAGAAGTGAGTATTTAAATTGAACGATAAAATACGTTATCAAGTTTAGTTGTAAACTATTGTAAACTATTACTTTATCTTAATATATAGGATTTTCATATAATAAAAAGTGATTTTATTTCCAAAATAATTTATTGTATTAGCTATACATTTGTCCTATATTTAGTCACGTTATTGACATTGAGAATACTTGCAATAACTTCTCGCTTTTCTCGAATGTCTCTTTTCCATATTAACACAAAAGAATATACATATATGAGTTGCAATGGAAATGACATCAGTATATATTATATTAAAATATAAAATGCTATGAAATATATTTATATCGTTTCAACGTCAAAAGTCAAAAAAAATATCTTAAATTTCGATTCATCAAGAAATTTGTAGTACAATTGGTATTAAAATTGAATAAATAAGCGTTATTGAAACATTCGAAAACGTTTAAAAACATTCGAACAATGATTCTTATGCAAATTTTTATAACAGAACAAACATCCTAATTCGTTCGCATGTTATTTTTGTTCTATAATTACTTATTTCTTTAACTATAAAGTATAGTTCAAGGCACAAAAATATAATGAGAAACATCATTGGAATCTTCCATAACCTTTGACTGTAGCAATTTAATCTCAAGTCGTAACTTTTCTTTTTCCATTTCTTGCTTTCGTATCTCGTTTGAATAACAATTCATTTGTAATTTTAATTTATCTTTTTTAAGTTTCAACATTTCAGTTTCATGATACAACTTTCCTTTTTCTGCACGAAGTACTGCTAATTGTTCTTGAAGTAGTTGATGACTGGCTTCGTCCGACAATATCACCTCAGGGGTATCAACATCTGCTTTTACAGTTGTCGTTGACTTTGAACAATTTATTTCACTTTCAGGTCCACTGTCAGGCTCCGCCTCTGTATTTGTAGCCTCTTTCATGATCCAAATCCTAGAGTCTGCAGATTCATTGAAAGTATTTGACGGTGATTTTCCAGTTTGTTGTGACTGAGGTGTAAGAGATCTAGTTTGCTGTTTAGGAGAGGTAGATGTTCCTTTTATTTTTTCCATATTAGCAGTAGGCGCGATGGTTTCAATGTCTAAAACTGACAAAACATTATACCACACGTTCTTCTTTTCATAAATAAAAACGTTCTCGCAATTATTTGAAATTACCTCTAGCACTGGGAGATTGACTACCATCTACGGTATGTGATAAATGATTGTTACAATAGGTATTAAATTCTCTCTCATCTACAAAAACAGAACCATCAGCGTTCACAATGGACTCGACAATTACAGATGGATCTCCATCTTGCATTACTAACTCTCCTACAATTTCACCGTTCGCTGCTATAATATCCCCGTCATTATTTGCTCTCAATAGTTCACCTTCTGTTGTATCAATTTCATCTACCACTTCTTCTTGTGTTAATTGACCACTGTAAGAATCATCGCCATCATTTCCTTCGCCCACTTCCAATTCAGCTGGTAATCCCTGAAAAAATAATTTCTCCATTAAATATACTGTTGAATTTTGTATCGTAAGATTTAGGTATCTCACATCTTGCCCCCAAGGAGATTCTTGTTCTTTCTTTATCCTTTTTATCGTTTGTGCAATTTCATCTTCAGATTCAGAATACATTTTCCTATCATTGTTTCTGCCTTGCATTTTCTCTATATCGTGAATTTTTTTAAACAACTGATATGCTCTCTCGGGCGTTATATTCCTCTTTTGTTTATTAGCTGCTGCTATATTAAATAAATCTTTGGACCTAAGTATCTTGTTTGTTCGTAATCTTACATATTCCTTCAATCTTTTTCGATCAATATGCAGTTGCATGAGATCTTGTACTTCCTGTTTAATTTCGCCACATAACTTCCTTTCTTGTGGAAGATTTTTGAACAGTTCCTAGTGAAAGATACAAATCAAATCAAATACAATGCATATACAATTTATCATTTCATTATTATTATTTACCTCTGAAATTTCGTGATTATGTTCATTATTGACACTAGTTACCTCTAGCTTTGTACCATCTTTTGATGCTCTTAACATAATATGAGCAGGACAATTTGTTCTTATCGATCTAGGCAAAAGAATAACATATGAAGGTATGTTTTATGTTGAATAATTATTGCAACAGTCTAATTTGAACAATACATAATTTTATAAACTAACTGGGACTGCCTTCTGCCAGCTCCACGTGGCAAAAACTTCTGACCACCATAAATACATGCATATTTGACAGAATAATACTTTAAACGTTCGCTAATTGGACGAGCAGTTTTCATATGAGCTCCATTAACAGTTCTACTGTCTCTTCTCCAGTAGTGAACTAGACTGCGCTTTGAAAATCTCTCCAACTTGTGTTCCAATTCTTCATAGCTATCAAACATTTCCCCCAAATGGAAAGATACATCTTCATCTTCTGCAGTATTTATATCCATCATAAAAGTGACAATTAACGATCTGTTTTGTAAATAAAAAGATATAAACATGTATATATAGTATAAATAAGCATGTGTCACTTATTATTTATTTAATTAAGAAACTATATAAAATGTGCTAGAAGGTCATCAATATTCATAGATAATTTTATACGAAATAAATGTTGCAACATCTGAATCTTAAATGATCAACGAAGATGATGCATTATGTATAAAAATAAAAATAAACATAAAAATAAAATGAAGGTTAGAATACGTTGGGGCAAACGAAATAACATCGTTGAAATTGTTGTTTGCATTGTTATTTAATTCGACTTCTACTGACGAAATAAATCTCTCGACAACAGTACAACTCGGGCGAAAACATTGTTTCTCTCATTCGAAACTTCGAGGTTAGATTTGAATTTGATTGGCGTGGTAGAAGCCAAGACGATGAAACCGTGAACACAGCCAGATAGAATTACTCAAGAGCCGAACAAAGACGGGCGGGATTTTTTGTCTCCTACTAATTTTCAATCTTTATATTGTGACTTACGTCCTGTCATATTTTTCGCAGCATTCCTTCTTTTTGACGATGCCCTATAATATCTGATTTTCACGGAAGCGTGCACCTTGATTTTGCGCCATTTCTGATATAAGACAAGTGACTGAACTACAGCGCAACTGTTGTTCATCTGCGTTCGAATAATTTTTACATTCTATCGCGACGAAATCGAAGCCGCAGAATAAACTATCGACAATTTCTCATCGGCATAATTTTGTCGATAATTTCTTCAATGTCGAGGGATCAAATGTTACGTAAATTATCATAAGACTTAATAACCTATTATTATTTAGTATTACAACAGAATAATAAGTCACCGATGTATTTAAAATAATATTTATCAATATCAATATACAGGTTTTTTTAAAAGAATTCTAAGATATCCTTAAATGCTATACAAATTTCTAATTCACGAAATTTTATAGCACTCTAGCTAAATATATAATTTTTTTTGTGTGCTTTCGAATTGTAAAGAATACAATCATTAATGTAGCCAGTCTTTATCATCCTCAGTGTCTAGAGGAGGAATGGGTGGTGGTTCATTTTGTAAGATAGAAGACACCTATAAAAAAAAGTATTTTAAGGTAGATCCAAAATTGAAATGAAACGAACAAAGAGTAATTATAAACCTGTATAAAGCCAGAAACCTTTGATTCTGTATTGTCAATTTTCGAAACCTCAGCTTCTATACTGTTAGATTTTAATTCAGCATCATTAGTCTCGTCGGAATTATATAAAACTTGTAATGTAACATTCTAAAATTACATTTTCATTAAAAATTATAAGAAAGAATAATAAAAAAAAAAGTATATATACAAATGTATATAGATTAATTTGTTCGTATATTTACCTTTATTGTATCTGCTATTATCGTTCTTATATAATTCACAGAATATTCATTTACAAATTTATCCAATAGAGCATGATAAAGTTTATTCATTATACATTTTATCTCCTTCTTTTTATTATCATTCTAAGAAATATAATTATAAATATTAAAATATATAAAAAATTTATAATAGCGAACGTCGAATAAAGAGCTTACTTCATTTATTTCTTTAGAATTAGTAAGTTGTTCAGCACATCCTTCAGAAAGCTTAACCATTTTATTTTCTAATGCCACTGCCTTTTCCTCATATTTACTATTAAGTTTTGTTGCTTCTTCTAAATCTTTTTTCGCGTTACTGAACGCAGTATTTGTATCTTTTAAAGATATTTCTAATTCTTTAATAGTTTTATGCAAATTTTCAATAGTCTGTATTAAAGATTCTTTTTCAGTTTCAAGATCTTTTATTTGTTCTATATGAAAAGTTAAGTTATTGCACATATTAACATATCTCAACACATAATTAATGAGAGTGTTCATTTTACCTTTTGATTGATTTAATTCTTTCTCCAACATGCTTATTCTGTCTTTCATTTCAATTGACTGCGTGAAATTATCAGTAGCTATATTAGATATATTCTGTGATTGACTATCCTTTTCTTCAGTTACATTCGTGGATAACATTTTTAAAGTATTATCCAAAGTTATCCTATTCTTTGTAGCATTTTGAAGCTCAAGAACATGAAACTATATATGACACATAATAATATTTTGATAAATAATATGTAACTTCTTCAGCGTATATGTACCTTATCAAGCACTTTTTGCACATTGTCAGCTATCTTAGACATTCCCATTCGGAGTTCTGCGTTTGTTATTCTAGTTTCAGACAGTAACATATTTAATCCTGGATCTATTATTGTTGGTAATGTTGAAGTTGTTGTTTGTGGCTGTAATGATCTGATATCTGTGTATATCTGACCACCCATGGTAACAAAATTTGGCTGCAATAAATCTGTACATTAATAAATATCTATCAGAGATAAATACATCTTTCAACATATTTAAATTTATATACTTGTACTTGTGAAGAAGACCATTGAGGAGTAAACACAGATGATTTAACAAAAGATTTGCAAGCAACGTTTGTCGCAGACTCATCACTTTGTAATTTTAATACCTGATGTGAATTTTGTAACATTTCATCTCTAAATTCTGCTGGAAAATGTTCTTTTTGTAATTCTTCTTGAGATGATTCAATCTACAATAAAAAGATCATAAAGTTGAATTAAATTGTAAAACATATTATTTAAAATTATATTAAATATTAATTTACCTTCTTTTGATGAGACGATTTATGTGGCATATCATCCTATAACATTAAATATATTATTCATTAGTTTGATTCAACTAGATATGTGTATTATATGATTAGATTAGAAGAATTTGAGTTTACTTCAGTATCTTCAGAATCAGTAGTACTAGATGGGAGTTTTGGTAATATTGATTGTCCCATTTTTGCCATTCGCGATATAATAGAAGCTTTATCACTCGAAATTTTATGCAAATGTGCTTCCTCGGATGTTTGTATATTTATTATTTCTACTTCTAATAAAATATCTCTTTCTTTCGGAAATCCTGGTCCTAGACTAATCTATAAAATAATCATGTTTAAAATACCTATACATTTGTAATATATGTATATAATGTTTATTAAATCTCATGCAGAACCTGTTTATTAGGAGGCACAAATAACATTCTTTTCGATCCTTTGCTGCTTTCTAAAAGTGCCCTTTCCCAATTATCATCTATAGATATTTCTACTGTCATTGTTTGATATGCGGGAATATCTTTAAGAGGCTGTGTTATATCTATTACAATCAAATATCTAATAGATATACTGTCTCCTTCTTTTACCGTTACATCTTTGTTACTGTCAACTGGTGATAAATCTTGATAAAGTACATTTTCTATTTTCCCATTTTTTGAAAAATATCGAGCTAAAGCTACTTCTCTTGCGAATTCTACACAAACGTCATTATTTTCAAATAAAATTGACCAATTTCTCTTATTACTATCATAATAGTGTGAATAATTGTTTGGTTGTATTATATATGAAAAGTCATGTGTCACTGTGGCAACTGACACATATTTTTCCTTACTTATATATAAAATAATTTGATATACTTTTGTTGCAAGATTTCTTGTAAGAGCTACACCAATCTTTTTTCCTTCAACTGTGATTGATATATAACAACCTTTTTCACTACAAACAACATTAACAATACAATAATATTACTAATTATAATTATTCAATTATTCATGAAGAAAACAACTAAAGATAAAAGATATAACATCAAGACTTACAATTTAAATGCATAAACTGCTTTAGCTATTATGACTTCTGTTTTGTTTGAAATTGTTTGAGTCAAAGTATGAGAGGTATTTAGATTTTTCGAAATTTGTTTTGTTGGAGAGTAACTCAAAGATGATCTTTTAGCTTCGGATCCAAAAATAGCTGCTAAATTTGCTCTAAAACAAAGGATACATATTTATTTTAAACATTTCTTCATATTTTGCAATTGTTAATTAAACAATAAAAAATAAAATTAAAGGTAAATAGAGATATAACTCACATTAATAAGAATTATATTTTTCATTATATTTTTTTAACAGTGTATATAAATAAAATAACACATTGTAAAAAAATTAGTAGTTTGAAATGAAAACATACCCTGCCGCTGGCATAAGATCAGATTCATCATCGTCTCGTAAAATCTTATCAAGATTTGGTATTTTACTTCCTACATTCATGATTATAAATTACATTTATTAAACAGGCACTAAATTTAAGCACTAAACAACAACGAAAAATATAAACTTAACACTTTATTACTTGTAAACTACATGACTAATAAAATTATCAATAGATGGCGCAGTGTTTTTTATTTCTGAATAAATCGACTTTAACGCGATAATGTCACAGACGATATTCCTATGCCAATATTCCATTCGAGTTCGTTGATAAATGTTAAATGTAAATGAATAAACTATCAAAAATCTGTATAGTACAAATATAATTTATTTCTGTATACAAATTTATATTACATAGATATTTATGTCGTTCAACAGACATTTATTTATAATATACTACATAAAATTTTCACTAAAACATTGTGAACGAGAAATATCTGAAATTTTCTTTGAATACTTTGACTTAAATGACTTGTACGAAATATATTTTTCTAAACAAAACAAAATATTTATTGTATTAATGTATCTTCTCAATCTTCTCAATCTCAGTTAATATCTTTATTTAAGTAATCTTACACGTCGATGTGTTCCTCTCGTCTCAATTGTGATTCTTAATCGATTTTAATTCTATCATCGATTTTTCATCGAACATTATCGGTTATCGGTCGTATAATTCGATTTATATCGAATTCAATTCATACCTTGTCTACGTTTCCATATGAAATAATTTTAAATTTATAAAAATTTATATTTGCGTCTCTTGATACTATAAAAAATATAAATTTACTATATATAATATTTTGTAAGGTAGAAATAAGTATGTCATAGATTTACTCATATATTATAATTTATTAGAAACAAGCTATCCGACTATAATTATATATTCTATTAGGTGAAATTTCTGAAAACCTGCGTCTTCCGATTTGTGCTAAAATTCTGAAAATGTTCATTCCACATAAAAATAATGTTTACTTACAAAACTGATACTTTTCACAAAATTTTGAATTTTAATTTCCAATAAAAATCCTTCCTGTAAACACTGTTTTCATCTTAAAGAAATCTGTTTTCAAAATAACAGCCAGATTAAAGCATAGAAATTTTTGGAATTACAGAGTCTCAATTTTCAAAACAGTTTTTGTGTAAAAAGAAGCTATTTAAAGTTCCAGCCAAAATTGGAGGTGATAAGTTTCCAGAAACATAAATTTCTGCTATATTTATCAAATTACTTTAGTTCAAAAGTATAATGCTTTCCTTGTCCTGGATATTGTTTTGCCAACTGAAATAATATATTCATATGTGAATCATTCAGCATCATTAATCATAAAATTACAACATTTTACATTTATGTTAAAATATAATCTTACTAAAGCTTGATTTGTATCAGGAATTATCCAAAAAAGTATAAGACAAGCTCCGAAAATGCTCCAACCCATAAGAGCAGCCTTCCAATGTTCGATTGGTTGACGAACACCATGCTCAAGGCGATCTCCTAGTAGATTTTGAAATCCTATAGGTAACTACAAATGGAATAACATGTAATAAATTATTATTTATAGTTATAATTTAATACTATTAAATATTTACAGCTTCTTGATAATTTGTTCTTGTTGCAGGATAATCCCAAGGATAATAAGGATCTTTAGCATCATAACTTATCAGTGGCAAATCTGGATAATTTCCATTATAATCTCTCAATGGATCACAAGGTTTATATTCATCAGGATGTAAACCATAGTATGCTGCAGCTGCATTCCATTCCTCTTTTGTTTTTGGATAAAGATCTGGCAGGTATTTTATTTGACTTGGCACTGTGGAATGCAAAAAACATGAAAATATAATTGACGAATTATTTTTTGAACAACTCTTACGTAAGCTTTTAACCTATCAAATTACGAAAAAAATTCTTTAGTACTTTACTTACGAAAGTCATCTCTAAAGACTTTATGAAGGTCATCGTCAACAAGTTCTTCATATTTTCTAGTAAAATTAATAAACGGTTTATTTTTTACAGATAGTATTTTTGACAAGTTTCTACAATTTCTTATCGCAGCCATTTTTTACTGTACAATACATGCACATAAACATGTATGATTGGGGAATCAATACTACGTGCTATATGTACTGCACGCTTTCATAAAAATAAACTTTTATTTAGTATCTGTCAATACACATAATAAAGAATTTTAAATGCTTCATCTCAATGAATAACAAATTTGTGTTTTGATAAAATGATGAAAATGTAAGATCTAGGGATTTTCTTTGAAATATTCTGAATATTTATAAACTTAAAAATCTAATCGAAGTAAAGTACGTGTGCAATGTTTCACAGAGTAACAGTGAAAACGTAATTGTTGAGAAATTTTTATAGATAATTACGAAAAATTAGCATATTAATATCTTATCCTATAGTTTATAGTTTCATTCTGTGTCTCGTGTTGGAACCAAATCTGGCTACTTAACAAGAGAGGATTTGTAATAGAGAGTAAATGAGTAAGTAGAATTGAATAGAAACAATTAAATGTCGGAATTTGAGACGAGTAAAATGAAAGAAATACATGTAATCTCGATGATTCGTTACAATTGGGGGAATAACGATAACCGGTAAGACAATTTATACAACTTCAACAAAAATTTTCCGATACGTTATATTAAATTTACCAAAAGAAAAAACATTTTAACTTTTTATCAAATATATAGATATATTTGTAAATTATATAATAAATGCAAGTATTTTTGTGTATTTTTGAAATACACAGGTGTGGATAAAGTATTTTTTAATAGATCGCCATGATTTTCGACGTCCCAGTGTGTTATGAGTAGTATAGTAAGAAAATGGTCGACAAAATGTGTTGATCGGTTATGTTAAAGTTAGTGTTGATTTAATCAATTTCTTTATTATAAATAAATGAACTGGCTAAAGTGAAATTTATTTCACTTTCTTATGGCAAAACGAATTTCCTAATGGTATGTACGAACTCGAATATTCCCTATGTATAATAATACTTTTATAGTAACATAGAATCTTGAAGTTTTACTAAAAACGAAGGTGAATTATCAGATTTCAAATAGATTATTCGAATATAATGTGCTAAGCACATTATATTTAGGTTAGCAAAGTTTTGTAACATTAGTATAAATGTACATAAGAAAGAAGAAATTTTAAAGGGCCTTTTAAAGGACCCTAAATTAGGTTAAATAACCTAAGATATATTTAAAAAATAAAGTAACATTTATATTACAAATTTGAAATTTTATTAAACAAATCTAAGCACGATGCAAAAATTTACAACACCGCTTTCACAAGGCTTTTACTTATTTGTTTTTTTGCAAACTATAAAAACGTACGATGGATTTTTATTTTTATTAACTATCAAATCTTTTCATATTAATATTTAACGAACAATTATGAAGTATATTTTACTTAGAAAATAAATATTTGCAAGATAGAGAAAAAAAAATGTGCAAAACATACAAAATAAGTTTTCACACGGTTTTATTTTATTATCAATTTTCTTGTAAAAATGTGCAATTTTTTAATTTTTTCTATGAATATGTTCGCTTTCTATATTTTATTATGTGTTTACTATTATGGTAACTATTACTAGTAGGAATTAATCTTGTTACAATTATAACTACATTCTTTCTTCCTCTATTTCACTCTTTGATCAGCCTCACGAATAAGTTCAACCAATTTGTTCGCGATTTTCTCGTTGCACGCCCCAATTGCACGTGGTTTCATGATGTTGATCTTTTCACCTAAAATGCGTATCGCTTATATTATTTGTCCATTACATAAATAACGCGAGTACAAGTTAATACATAATTTCCTAACATGTATTGAAAAAAACTGTGAGATTAAAAAGAAATATTTAACGAATGTAATTCACACGTAAAATTTTGTGATATAGAAGCAAATTTCGAGCGATAATTATTTGTTGATACACAGCATAAAATGATGCGAATAAAATCAGTTTTCAATTATCAATTGAATAAGCTTGTACGTAATTATGATTATAATTATTTGCCTGTTTCACGATCGACAACGACGCCACCTGCTTCGGAAATAATTAACGATGCTGCGGCGATATCCCAAGTAGAAATACCTGGTCCCTCGATATAATAAGCCTCGACAATTCCCATTGCAACGTAGCACAACGTCAATGCCGCCACGCCAAGTGTGCGAATGCTGTAAAGAGATATAAATCTAGATAGTGAGACTGAAAGAAATAAATCTAGATAATGAGATGCGTGCAACACGGCGAATAGGAAAGAATATGTTTGTTTGATGGATTTTCGTACAAAGCATCGTAACTTGACTGGGATGACACTTTGATCTTTTGTTTGAATCTAGATTTTTATGCTAGTTATAAATATAAAAATTTTTTCAAACAACGAGCAAGATAACTGCGTTGACTGTACAACAGTCAGTAACTGTTTATAACAGAGCGTGAAAGGTTTATTGACGAGGATTTGTTCGGTATAAAAATATAAAGCAAATACAAAGATATGAGCAATTTACAAAGTATAATTACGAATTAGAAGATCTTACCCTTGAGCTTCTAGAACGATTGCTCGTATTCTTTCGATAGTTTTTTCTCTCATGTGATCCACTTTTATGAAGCCGCTTTCCATGCAGACCAAAGCTTTCGACAAATCTGCAAGCACATTTTTAATGTCGTAGAATTAAGATTTGGTAAAAGTAGCTAGTTTCTAGCTTCTCTACTGTCGTGCAGAATTCTTCGTTCGACACTATTAGGATTTGGTTAAAAAAAAAAAAAAAATGATTTATTTTAATACGTGGAACAACAAATCCTTTGTAACAATATATCAGCCGACTACATTAAGACTTGTGAAACAAAAGCTTTAATTTACCTTGAACGTTGGAGACCTTTATAGGTTTGTTGTTTAAAAACGCCCCTCGACCTCTTCTCGCCGTAAACAATTGTTCCAGAACAGGGTTGTAAACGATGCCAATTACCATTTCTTTCTTAATCGACAAACCGATCACAACGCAAGTGTGAGGGAATCCATGAATAAAATTGGTAGTGCCATCGATCGGATCAATGATCCACGTGGGATCGTCGGTCAGCTCTGGAAGCTCCTTTCCAGTCGATTCTTCACCGATAAATCTGATAGCAAGTTTCAACATTTTTTTTCTCTCTCCCACGACAAAAGAATTTCAAATGAATATATTACCTGTGGTTAGGAAACTTTGCTTTTAGTTGACCAATGACCACGTCCTCTATCTTTCGGTCATATTCAGTTACCAAATCCCAGTTGCCCAACTTTTCGTCTACTTTCTTCGCGCCGTTGATAGCTGCTTTGAGTATCTTTGAATAGAATATATAATTATATATATAGATTGTATAGATATATATGGAATATATAGATTGAGTATCGTGAAAATTAATTAATAGCGCGAAAATTGATCTTTTCGCTTGTAAAAATTTTGTTGAGCAGGAACTTCTGATCGGAAAGAATTGAAGAATTGTCTATGTAGGGAACGACGAAACGTGTTGTGCGTCACTTTGATTCGTTGTATTTTCCCCGTTTCGTAAGCAGGGAATTCTATCTTTCCTATTGCTCATTTTTTCCATGTATCGAGTAGCATGCTCCGCGTACTGTGTATTTAGCAGTGTCAGAAAATCATAATCGTGAATTTAAGAATAGACGCTTTTTGAAGATTTTTCATCGATTAGCTTAGAAAACGAATTTCTTCGGTGAAATAGCGTGACATTCTAATTGATTAATGCAACATACACCTACTTCTATACAGGATCTTGTATACTTTCTTGTATAGAAATTGGTAGCCCCAAAATTCTTTTATTTCTTAGACTTCTTTTTTTCGTTATATTCGAATGAAACATTTCCTTCGATAGTTTCATCTAAGTCAATTTTTACACACGTTGTATCAAACGGTGACACTTCAACGACCAACGATTAAATAAGAATGCGTTGTTGAATTTTTCCACGATTGGTGAAGTATCTACACTTGAATTCTCATTCAAAATCCTAACGTTGCTCGTTTGTTCTCGCTTCTATTTCATTTTAATCGCGATGCATCGCTTGTCAAGACAGCAAAATACAAAAGTACGCAAAAATATGGAGTACGAGTAAAAATAATTTAAGTTTAACTTATAGATATTGAATCGCGATGTCCGTCAAATAGAAAAAGTGAATACTCGTGTATAGTTTATCTCTTGATAAACAAATATACGTGCGTTCTTACTTGCGCGGCATCGTGAGTTAACTTGATCGCGAACTCGTAGTAGACATCTTCCGCGTAGCGTGCCATCTCCTCAGATTTCCCCGGTGAACGGTGAACACGAGATCCTTCACGTGAAAACGTATCAGCAGGTACTGCGTTGGGTGCAACAGCACCGCGTACTTTTTATTCCTGTCCGGCTTAGAGCGTGGTCATTGAAAAAGAAGAAAAAAAAAATTATTCAAGGATGACTCGACGTGCTTCCCCATGCTAGAATTATGATTTTGGAAGCATGTTTTTCACATCTTTCGAACAGTGCTACAAGATAGCGACGTTTACATTAGGATTTTCGTGTAATTAGTACTTATCTGCGTCAGAAATTCGTGATGGCTCTTACTTGCGAGTGACTACTATCCATTTGAGATAATAAATCTTGAAATAGCTTTTTAATGACAATACTTATCGTCTGACTTTTGTTAATATAAGTATTTGTTATCAATGCCAAATCATTTATTAATAATATCTTCTTTTTTTTAGCTACTCCTACGTTCTGTTTTAAAATATGTACCTTTTTAATTTGATAATTAAAAAAGAAGATGATCTGATTATTTATAAGAGTTTTCTTTTTTAATTCTATTTTTTAATTTCACTCACGTTTTATTATAAAAGATTCATACGCGAGCACATTATTTGTGGAAACAGCATATTCTCAGATATCGTTTCGTGCAATAAGATTAGTATGAAAGGGCGGAGATTATTATCGAGCAATTTTACTGCAGCGACACAACGCAGTCGTATAAAAGTATATTGTAAAAGACTGTGCCAAGGTAAATCACCGGGACTCGATTATACTTTCACACTATGATCGCGACTTTTATTTCGCAATCTTCTTTTCGCGTGAAGTACAATGAAACGATTTTTAATATTCGAAGAAATCTTTACGCGTAACTTTGAACTTTGAGGTTTAGCAATTCGTTCACATCCTCAAATGTGAACAAGTTTTATCAACGATAAAGAGATAGCGCAGTGGATGTAGTAGAATTAAATACATTATCATTTATTTGTTTCGCGGTTTTTTACACGCTATCTCGATTCAAATTTCAAGTTCCAATTCATTGATAACATTCGAGTCTTAATAAAAACGTGACATCTGTTACGTTTAATAATAGAACCAGGCAATAAGTGTCACGTGTATTACATCCTTGGGATTTCCAGATTTTAATTGTTCAACTTGTTCAATCGTTATTTTTTTCTTTACCAAATGCAATCGATTTTCTCTTTTAAAGCGTATTTCAAATATATCGGTGCGTTTAGAAGGATTTCCAAGTAGTGGAGAGCCAATAAAAATAGGAAAATAACTTGTTATCCCACGTTTTTATCCATCTAGTTTTTATCTTGGAATATATTAACTTGACCGTGAAATTTTGCAGTCGTAACTTGAAAAACCTGTGAATCACTGTACTTCCTTGACCAACCTTCAGCTCTTTTTTTTCGCATGCCTATAGCTATCTGGCAAGTAATGTTCCAATCCAAACAGGATACGCACATGGAGGCTCGACTTAATCTATAATTGTTCCGTTTTTTTACACATTACGAATCTTATTTGCATATTATTGACGCACCTTCGCCTACTAACATACCTCTAGTAATTGTTAATTACATAGTTTTCCAAGACGTTACCGATCTAGATCTCCCAGGATTCTTTTCTAACGAGAGCTGCAACTTTGACCGTGTGAAATAATTAGACGAGTATACGTCTAATTTTGTATTGAGTTTTTTATAAAATTTTTATTAACGTTTGATTCGATTATTTTCAGATCACATTACCTTATTTTGTTTTCATTTATATTATAAATATATATATATATATATATAATATACTTATATAAATATATAATATATTTATATTATATATTTATATTTATAATATAAATTAATATATTGTATTATATAAATTTATATCAAGATCAATTAAACTATTCTTAGTTTTTCAGAATTTTCGCTCCAGCTTTTAACGCTGTTCCCAACGTTCCTCCTCTCACGAATCATTTCATTTACCTCGTATTGGCACTTGTAGTTGACATTGCTTCAATTCGCAGTGTTTTAACAGTTTCTTAACGCGTACACGCATTGCACTTTCCTGCGCATCGATCTGTTTTCGAAAAATGTTGTTTCAGTTAGAAGAAAAAAGATAGACGGTTGAGCAGAATTATCAAGAACACAATGATACTTTTATTCAATGTATAAAGTATGTGAAAATCGAGTTGGATTCTCCCGTGTCTAAAACTTGATCACGTCTTGGTCAATCTCTTTCTCATTGTTTTTAGATCCGTGTCAACGATCAGTTGCTTTATTTCCATTGCTAGCGTCTCATTTGCTGCGGCAATCGTCTTTGGTTTCATCACGTTGTATTCGTCTTCTGTAACAAAATTTACTTATACTATTAACAAAAATTCAAAAGATATCTTCACTTCGTTATTCGTTAAAAATATTAAAGCAACAACTAACGCACCTTTAGTAGCAATTACCGCGCCACCTGCTTCACGAACGATCAACACTCCCGCCGCTACGTCCCAAGATTGAAGATGATCCATTTGAAGGCAATCCACCGCGCCTCTTGCTACGTAAGCCAGACCCATCGCAGCTGATCCCAAAAATCTAACTCTAAACATCGATCATTTAAAATAAATTCTAACCGTTGCTCTATGATCCTTCCTCGATCCTCCAATTATCCACTCTGATTCAAATCAGGACACTCACCCTCGTGTAATATTAAAATAGGCTTCCAATCTTCCCAATCTGATGTCCCGGTCCCTTGCACGGCTGCGAAGAGAGACCAACTCGACTTCCATTACAGATTTCTTCAACTCTGTAAAAGATAACTAGCGTAGAGGTTATTTTCTTCATATTTTCATATGTATATATATATATATATATATATGAATATGTACATTCATTCGTATATTCGCTCATATGAATGTACATATGGTTGTTACCATCTAAGTTAGTAATTATATCTATTGTCACGCAAGAAGAAAAAAAAATCGAGAAACTGCTCTTATAAATGGGGAAATTTTTTTTCATACTATTACCAGTATTGCACGTGGTTTTAATTGGCTTGTCGTTCAAAAACGCGCCTTGTCCTTTAATCGCAGTATACAATTCCGAAACAATTGGATTGTAAATAATCCCTATTACGAGTTCCTTGCAAATTGCCAGAGCCACGGAAATACAGGTGTTTGGATTCCCATTTATATAATTCACAGTTCCATCTATGGGATCTATGATCCACGTAGGTTTGTCCGTTAATACTGGCGTTTCTTTAGTGCCAGCCATAGTTTCCTCTCCGATGAATCTGTTTCGAAACATATCTTTTCTTGTTAAAACATGTTTATCTCAGCAATTTGGCTACGTTCGCAAGTGATTATAGTGGAATCAATGTCCGTTTGATTGATTGGCATTGTTTACTCACTCATGGTCTGGAAATTTTTCTCTCAAACTTTTTGTCAGTAAATCCTCGATTTTTTTATCATAATCTGTGACAAGGTCCCAGTCGTACTCCTTAGTTTCTACGATTTTATCTCCTTCGAAGCCGCATTTAAATATCTAGAAAGAAAATTAAAAAAAGAAAAAAACAGATAAAAATTATCTGATAAGTAACGATAAGTAAAGACAAATACAGTAAACCAGCCTACTAAGTTTCTTTTTGTATTCAAGCTGATTGATATTTATACCGATATTAATAAAAATTCGTTTTCTTCTCGTTTAGAAAATCGATGGCTCCTTTAGGATTGATCTTAACAATTTTGCTTTCTCCTTTCTAGTTCTTTTTGACATGAATCAAAGGTAAAAAAATTTTAAAACGCAATAGATTCGGTGGATGGATACTGGTTGGAAAAAATTGTACGTGCCAACTGTCTTTCGAATAATTAAACCGCTTAATTGGTAGGTCGATACCTTTCGAAAATTTCTATTTCAAAGTTAGTAACGATATTCGATTATTTCGATAAAAATTTGACCGAAAAGAAGGAAGAATAACTGCGACTTGACTCACTTCGCCCGCCTTCAACGTTAAACTCTTGGCGTACTCAAAGTAATTTTTTATGTCCAGCTCGCTTGACATGGTCACCGATCCTGGGGCTTTCGACAAAACGACTGATCGGTGGAACGCGCGGATCGCATGCCGGGTTCCCCTTATCTCTAACATCAGAGATACAAAATCGTACAAATGGCGTAAATATTTGAGCCTCGACATTCGAAAGAGGCCTCCTTATCCAAAGTGCCACATTTCGTCACCTTAGATATACATATCCGTATATTTGAAATTTGCAGTTCGATCGCAGTCCCCATTTTTTTCGTTCGAGGCTTTCATTCGCTGAATCGCGACGGAAATATATTCGATAGATGCCGGCGTACAAAAATGTATCGTCACGTTCCCTGGCGGCATTGAATTTTGTTTTTGTACGATTGGTCATTCATAACTATTCGTGCTTTCAGATGCAACAGCAACATAATTGTTGCAAGCGATAACTGATAACATATCCGCTCACAAACAGCGAATGTTACTGCTAATTTTAAAAATTGTTACGATTAGCGATGTTGCAATACGAAGGTTGTCAATTAGTATTTATTATCGTTATATTGTATTATATTGTTCCAGTCTAACATATCGCGCGTGATCGAACGCAATAATTTAAATTAAGTTTTTGTCGAATTACGTCGCAAGATCTTGGTCTTCGATCTTTGAATCCTGATGTTCTTCCGCTGTTGAGTTACCTAAATATTCCGAATTGTCTAAATAATACAGAAAATAAATACTTTCTGTTTTTTTTTTTTTTTTTTTTTTTTTGAAGTTAGACTGGCTCTGAGCAGACTGTAAACATTGGACTTCGAAGTCTACCTGGTGTTGGACGTAAAAATGAGTTCTTTGCAAAAAGTGATTGAGACCATGGAAGAGAAAGGACTTCAAGAAGATCCACGGTATTTTCAATTACTTGCTTTAAGGGTTCGGCAAAGCAACAACATGGGAGAAAAAGCCTTCACTGGACGGCAATTACATCAATTGCGGTATGTTACATAAAATATATATAATATGATAACAATATATGTAATATATTAATTGTACTAATCTACATTTTTTACAGGGTACAAATAATGGCATATCGATTATTGGCAAGAAATCAACCATTATCGCAACAGCTTATGCTTGCCATTCAAGGTAAGTTAAATTAAATAGAACGTGCTATTAGTTTTGCATTTTAAATGACTACTTGACTTTTTGTATTGTTTCACACATGAAACCAACCAACTTTTACGCATGTAAAAAGTACCTTAACTGCGATTCAATCAGTTAATGTACTTACTTAACGCTTTAATTTAACGATTTCGTTATCTTTTTTCTACCAAGAGTACTTATATCATGAAAATGTGAAAATAGGACAACGAGAGTTCGATGTAAAGTTAATGCAAACAACTGGAACATCTCCTCCTCCAGGTATAGGGCAACGTGCCCCCATGGATTTTCAAGGATTTACTGCTGCAGCCTCAAATTCAATTGGTCCTGTAATCTCTTCAAAAACAAGTTGCCAGACATGCCCTCAAATAGGTCCCAAAAGTAACAAAGTGACAAGCGTGGAAAAACCAGCTGGTTTAGATCCCCAGCTCATTTTACAAGAACGTGAAAATAGAGTTACAACGCGCATAGCGTTACGAATGGAACAATTGAACAGTTTGCCGACTAATATGCCAGAAGATCTTCGTACTCAGGTTCAAATTGAACTACGAATGCTCAGGGTATTAAATTTTCAAAGGCAACTACGATCAGAGGTTCTGGCGTGTACCAGAAAGGACACTACTTTAGAAAGTGCAATAGACATAAAGGGCTACAGGCGTACGAAAAGGCAGGGTCTTCGAGAAGCTAGAGCTACCGAGAAGCTTGAAAAACAACAGAGATTAGAAATTGAACGTAAACGCAAACAGACACATCAAGTAATTAAATTTCTAACTCTTTACTTGGGATATTACTAGATATATTACTAATAATATAATTATTTGCGTAATTTTTGTCAATATTCTTTTTAATAGGAATTTATTAATTCTGTACTTCAACACGGTAAAGATTTTAAGGAACATTATCGAAATAATATAGTGAAGTTAGCCAAACTCAACAAAGCTGTGCTCGCTTATCATACAAATGCTGAAAAAGAACAGAAGAAAGAGCAAGAGCGTATCGAGAAGGAACGTATGAGACGTCTGATGGCGGAAGATGAGGAAGGTTACAGAAAATTGATTGACCGAAAGAAAGACAAACGATTAGCGTTCCTGTTGTCACAAACAGATGAATATATCGGCAATCTAACTGAAATGGTAAAGCAACATAAAATAGAACAAAAAAGAAAGCAGATGGAAGAACATAAGCTTATGAAGGTGCACTTTTTCGTTTGTAATTGTCATTAATCACTATTATCATTGTCACAATAGAATATAATAAATATTGTATTGTCGAAATAGAGAATGAGAAAACAACGAGATAACGAAGGAAATGAAGATGCTCGTGTTGAAGTGATTGAAATAGCTACTGGTCGCATATTAACCGGTGAAGAAGCTCCAACAGTGAGTCAACTTTCAGCATTTTTAGAATCCCATCCAGGATGGGAGCCGATCGAATCAGAAAGTGAAGAGGAAGATGAAGAAAAAGTTAAAGAAACAATACAAAAAGCCAAAATGGAGGATGACGAATACAAAACCGAAGAACATACATATTATAATATTGCACACACTGTTCATGAAGTAATAACTGAACAGGCATCTATCATGGTCAATGGAAAATTGAAAGAATATCAAATAAAGGTTTGATATTGACATGTGTCGCATTTAAAACTGTTTTTGCAACATACATTTTAAAACTTCTACTAATTTTAGGGCTTAGAATGGCTAGTTTCATTATTTAACAATAATCTGAACGGTATACTTGCGGATGAAATGGGTCTTGGTAAAACTATACAAACAATAGCTTTAGTGACTTATCTTATGGAGAAGAAAAAAGTTAACGGGCCATTTCTTATAATCGTTCCTTTATCGTACGTATTACTTTTATTAAATATACAAAATATACAAAAGGTTATTTAAAATTTTCTTTTTTTTTAGAACGTTATCAAATTGGATGCTAGAATTTGAAAAGTGGGCTCCCAGTGTTGTAATTGTATCATATAAAGGTTCACCAAGTAACAGAAAAACCATTCAGTCTCAAATGAGAGCTGCTAAATTCAATATTTTACTTACTACATACGAGTATATTATTAAAGACAAAGCAATCTTAGCAAGATTACAATGGAAATACATGATTATAGACGAGGGACATAGAATGAAAAACCATCATTGCAAGTTAACTCAAGTACTAAATACCCATTATTTAGCTTCTTATCGACTCTTACTGACAGGAACTCCATTACAAAATAAATTGCCTGAATTGTGGGCATTATTAAATTTCTTGCTTCCTTCGATCTTCAAATCTTGCAATACTTTTGAACAGTGGTTCAATGCTCCGTTCGCAACTACTGGCGAGAAAGTTGAACTAAATGAAGAAGAAACTATTCTCATTATTCGTCGATTACACAAGGTATTACGTCCTTTCTTATTAAGACGTTTAAAGAAAGAAGTCGAATCACAGTTACCTGACAAAGTAGAGTATATCGTCAAGTGTGAAATGTCTGGACTGCAAAAGATTCTCTATAAACATATGCAAAGCAAAGGTGTATTGTTAACTGATGGTTCAGAAAAAGGGAAACAGGGTAAAGGAGGTGCAAAAGCTCTGATGAATACTATCGTACAGTTGAGGAAATTGTGTAATCATCCCATTTATGTTTCAAGCTATCGAAGAAAAATATTGCGAGCATGTAGGTACGCAGGGATCTGGTGTTATTATTGGCCCTGATTTGTATCGCGCATCTGGAAAATTCGAGTTGTTAGATCGCATTCTTCCAAAATTAAAAGTGACAAATCACAGAGTATTGCTATTTTGTCAAATGACACAGTTAATGACAATTATGGAAGATTATTTAAATTGGAAGGAATATAAATATTTACGATTAGACGGCGCTACGAAAGCTGAAGACAGAGGAAATTTGCTGAAGAAATTCAATGATCCTGATTCTGATTACTTTTTGTTTCTGTTATCAACGCGTGCCGGTGGCCTTGGGTTAAATTTACAAGCCGCAGACACCGTTATTATTTTTGATTCCGATTGGAATCCACATCAGGACTTGCAAGCGCAAGACAGAGCACACAGAATTGGTCAAAAAAATGAAGTACGCGTACTCAGATTGATGACAGTTAATTCAGTCGAAGAAAGAATATTAGCTGCAGCTAAATATAAGTTAAACATGGATGAAAAGGTTATACAAGCAGGAATGTTCGATCAGAAGTCCACTGGTTCTGAACGGCAACGATTTTTACAAAGCATTCTGCATCAAGACGATGCTGAAGATGAAGAAGAGAATGAAGTGCCGGATGATGAAGTGGTTAACCAGATGATCGCACGGTCGGAGGGCGAATTTGAAATATTCCAAAAATTAGATTTAGAACGAAAACAGGAAGAAGCGAAGCTAGGTCTAAACAGAAAATCTCGTTTATTAGATGAAACTGAATTGCCCGATTGGCTGGTAAAAAATGATGATGAAGTTGAAAATTGGACGTACGAAAAAAATGAAGATAGATTCCTTGCGCGGAGCTCGAGACGAAAGGAAGTTGATTATACTGATAGTTTAACTGAGCAAGAATGGCTCAAATCAATCTACGTGGATACTATTCAATATGAAGATGATGGTGATAATGATGATGATGATAACGATGATGATGATGATAAAAAGAAAAAGAAAACACGGAAACGAAAGAATAAGAACAAAGAAAGCAACCACTCTCTGCCAAAAAAACGGAAAAGGGGAGCAATTGATCAGAAAATGAAACGAGCTTTAAAAAAATTGCTCATGGCAATTGTTAATTATGCTGATAGCACAGGCAGGATTCTTAGCAAACCGTTTATGAAATTACCATCCAGAAGAGAACTACCAGATTATTATGAAATTATTAAAAAACCGTTAACTATCAATAAGTTGCTTCAAAATATCGAGAACGGGAAGGTAAATATAAATTATTCTTTAAAATAATTAAAAAATCATTCTTTAAATTACTCCTTATTCTGTAATTATAGTGATTATTTATTTTTTATAATTATAACAAAGTTTATTCTATATTTATTGTCATAGTATGCCGATTTTGACGAGCTCGAGGAAGACTTTATGCAACTCTGCAGAAATGCACAAATTTATAATGAGGAAGCTTCTCTTATATATGAAGATTCCGTTGCTTTGCAATCTGTTTTTGTGAATGCACGTCAACATATCGAAAATGAAGATAATAATTCTGACATAGATGATACAGGTATTTATTATTTTTAATTTAATAAAACAAAATGAAACAGTATGAACAAAACGATTCTATATGCATGAAATTTTTATAAGATGATGATAAAGGAGGAAGTCATAGACATTCTAATATTAAAATAGAAATTAAATTGATAATCAGGGAAGAGCGAAGCTAAAGGAAGCCGAAGAAGAAGAAAATATGTATCAGATGAAGATGACGTCGATGATAACTGAAGATTATAATGTATAGTAAAATTTAGCTCTAATCAATATACTGTATCTTGAAATAAATATAGATACGTATTTTATTTTTTTATATTGAAATATAAATTATTATCTTTAAAATACTTATATATACAAAAACTGAGTATATAGATAGACTATAATTCGCTATTGTCAAGAAAGAATAATTGTTGTGGCAGAACAATTTATTTTGCATTGTAAATAAATAAATATTGGATAATTCAACGATGATTCATGAAATTTATCCTATCAAACTTTCTACGAAGAATTAAATCAATAAACAAAATCTCAAGACTATATATTAGGAAAAATTTATTATCATGTACATTATTCAATTCTGCCAAAGTCGCAAAATTTTATCCTTTCCACCTGAAGCAACACGTAACCCGTCCGGAGACCAATCCACTGCATAAATTTCATCTGCATGACCTGGTAAATCCTGACAAAGTTTTTTCGTTTTTAAACTCCATACTAAAATAAAAATATAAAACGATTTTATTGAAACATTGAAATTCAAATTAACGTGTTAGAATTAATTTGCTTACGTTTTAAAGTAGAATCTGCGCTACTACTGACAAGTAAACGAGAATCTGCACTCCATGAGATTGAGTACACAGCTTGCACATGACCTCGTAATGAAGTTATATACTTTCCTGTACTTGATTCCCACAATTTTATAGACTTGTCAAACGAAGCAGATGCAATTACACGACCATCTGGTGAGAATTTCACATCATTAATTAATTGTTGATGTCCCGTCATTCTTGCTGAAATGAAGAATAAATATTGTCATAAGTACTGTCATAATGAAAAATTAATATTGTCACTTCATAATGCTTATTGTATTTATGTAGCAATGAATAATACCAATAAATTTCTTTTCTTTTTCTGGTTTCCAGAGAAACAATGTAAAATCATCAGAACCAGACACAAGTATTTCTTCACCTACAGATTCATAACGTTTTTTTGCGTATTCCACGCGATTTTCAATTGTTTCCTGATCTTTTCCAAGATTAAAAGGGCCAGTTCTAAATACATAATCCACATTCAATGCTAAAGTGTTCACCCAATGTGCATGACCTTCTAAAGTCCTGCACAAAATCCCCTAAATATATTTAGCCAATGTTAATGATGGTAATTTTATAATGTGATTCAATATATTTTTATAAAATTTACATCGTCAGCTCTCCACACTTTGATAGTTCTATCTTGTGATGCAGAATAAATAAGACCACGTCCACCCCACTTAACGCATGTTACACTTCTTGTATGACCAGAGAGGATACGAACAGTTTGTGACCGTACTGTATCCCATATCCTTAAATCATTATCTTTTGAAGCACTAACTAAATACTGACATTCAGGATTCTTATGATATGGTTCCCAACATAAGGAAGTAACCCACATTTTGTGCCCTAACATTGCTTTTCCTAAAAATTTATAAGTACAATATCAATTGTATTACTGATTCATTAGAAATATATTTCTAATATCACCCACCTATTTGTTTTCCTGTTTTTGGATTCCATAATAAAATTGTACCATTTTTACATGCAGATGCAAGTTTAGCTCCACATGGAGACCATGATATACATAATACCCAATGTTTATGACCTTTGCATGTATACTGTGGAGTTTGTGTATATATGTCCCAAAATCTAACCGTTGTGTCTCCAGAACCACTAGCTAAACATGTTCCAGCTGGTGAGAAGGCAACTGATATTACAGCCTCTTTGTGACCTAAATACAATAAATGCTTTCATTTCATATAACATAAAGTTATACAAAGTTCCGTTTTTTTTATACGATAAGATACAAACCTTCCAATGATCCAGTACATCGAGTAACTGCCCTAACTTTAAAAATTGCTTGTGGCTGATATATAATTTCAACTACATCTTCGCTAATGCTAAAATTTTCTTTAATATTGTTTTCCAAACTATCTGTGATCTCAATATCATTCACATAAAAGGCAAAAGGTATTGGTTCCTCATTCTGTAGAAGTGCGTTACAAATTTCTTGTAACTTATCGACAGTAATATTTATAGGCAAGTCTAGCAAACCTCCTGGCAATACATCACCTTTATCTGATTTCAAACGTGATAAAATTCGTTTAACACTTGAAGAATTTTCAATGTTTTGCTTGCTATCATTTTCTTCCTCAAACTTTCGTTTACTCATGTTTACTTAAATAATTGCGAAATACTTTCCAAGCGATCTGAAAAATTTTATACAATATGTGCTTATGAAACTGTGCTTTTTAATATTTTTTATTATGATAAATTAAATACCTTATACACAGTTGTTACATTTAATTTTCATTATAGAAATCAAAAATATCTTAATTACTTTACATATTACCGAGAAATATGTTTCAAAATCATGAGATAGAACGTAAGAAATTTATTTGAAAATAGTCAATTATTTATGTACAACAAAATTGTTCGTGCACGTGGTTGTATCTAATGTTTATAACCTATAGAGTTAATTGATCAAATTTTAATAAATTCAATATTTTTACTTGTTTAGTAAATTATTTAAATCAGTGAACTCTTTTTTCCAAGTGCATATATTTTTTCGAAATATAATAATTGCTAACTACTCGAACAAATCTAGTTATCAAAGTAAAATAATCTACATCTAAAAATCTACTGTAAAACAATCGGCTAACAAGGCGGGATTCCGGTTTCTAATTACTGTAACTATTTCTATATTCATATGACTTTGTACATATTCATGTAATTTTTTGGTATTAAGAAGCATTTTCTTTTACAGAGAAGCACAATTTTTATAATAAGAATGAGAATAATCAAATCAATCATCTACAATAGCTCGGAAATATATTTTCAAGGAATTTCTCTTAGTAACATTAAAGCCGCTTTCTCAACCATCTATAAGTGGGATTTCTTCGTGGAGTTAATAAAAAAAAAAAAGAAAAAAAAAAGAGATAAAATTATGCTTCTTACTTAACTGCTATTCATGGGTATAAAAATACGTTGACAACATGACAACTAAGGTGATAAGATGGCGAGCTAGTTTCTGTTGATGGTTACTTGAAGATTATTTTTAAACTGAGTGTAGGAAATTTAGGAAAGCTCTTTTTAGTTTAATTTAATAAACCGGCAATTCGTTCATGTCCCTCTGATTTTCTCATCAACGTGAACTCATCATGAATCCATTTGATCCAACAATCGAATCTAGCCGAAAGATGTTTGACTGCAATTGTATAGCTATTGACACGGCTACCGGAGAATTGTGCGGCGAAACTGAAACCATGAAGATCATCGACGAGTTTCAGAAATTGTACGAAGCTCGCATTGAAAATGTTGACCGAGAGTTCGAAAGTGAATTTGACAAAGTTTCTGTAAGTCATTCTATCATGTAAAAAGTGATGTTAATTTTATTTTAACAGAAAATTTGCAAAATTTGACATACAGTTATTAATACTAAAAATTTCAACTTTTGTTGATTCGCAGATGAAGCTAGAAATATCAAGGGAATGGATCAAAAATTTAAAAGAACAAAATGTTATGCTGGTGCAAGTGGTAGAGGATTTGGAGCAAGCTGCTTGCAATAGAGTTAAATTATTGGAGGAGAGATTAAAACACTCGTCGGTACTAGTCTCTGGAAATATATCAAAATCAATAAATATAGAAAAGGTATGACCTTCAAAGCTTTTCCTTTGGAATTAATACAGCAAGAAAATATATGTTTATACGGAATAAATTATCATTAGACTATACATACACTTTCAAATCGTGTAAGTGACTTGGAGCAAGATGAAAAATGTATGCAACAAAAAATAGAATTTCTCCAAAGCGATATCAGAGGATTATTAGAATTAATACGACGTGCAGTAGAAGAAAATCATTGGAATTTGGATGATATAAAATTCTTTGAGATTCAACCTAGCGACATACCTATTCCTGCTGCTAAGTAAGTTTTCTCAATTAGTTATCATAAACACAAATCAAGTAATATAATTTCTTTCATGATTTTATAATTTTACAGCTGTACCTGCGATGAGGTAAATATAAATATAGATGCTGATAAGAGATTCAAACTTAGAATACAAATTAGTCATGATTTCATGAATAAATGGGAGTATTTGTATGATACGGTCTTCCCATTCAACAACTAATTAAATTTTTTTGTTAAATATATATATATATATATATATATATATTATATACATACAGATATAGATAGATAGATATATATGTATATGTTGTTTATTTTAGATTTTAATTTCCTACACTCTTTTTAATAAATTCTTTGTCAAATATACTATATAATTTTTATGCAAAATAAATGGTGGGTATGTAATATAATTATGCATAAACTGTCGTTTTTCTTATATATAAATTTTTTACAACATGTACGAATAATGAAAGTTCGAAATTAATATTGTAATTTTAAAATTAGGAAGATATAAGTCAGAGAAAGGTGCAGGCCTTAAAATCGGAAATCAAACATCTTCAAGAAAATGAAAAGAAAATGATTGTGTAAGTGAAAATGAAGAATAAATTTAAATAAGAAATTACATATTGTTAATAATGAATTTCCTATTTTTTAGACACCAAAAAGAGTTAGAAGATAAATTAATTGATCTTAATGCAAAATTACAAACCAAAGAAGATACTGTTAAAGCATGTGTTTCTCAGTTCCAAATTCTTAGTGATAATCTTAGAAAACGCGTAAAGTTTACTGATCAAGTTGCATGCAGTTCATTTATAACAAACGATCAAGAAACTATTGACGTAAGTTAAAACTTTAAATAATCCAAGTTAAAGTCTTAATAATCTAAAATAAGTCAACATTTATTCTTTTGAATAAAAATTTTAAGTATATATGAATTTTAAGTATATACTTTTGCATAATTATATTTCTGATAAAATAAAGTAATTGAAATGTTAAATAATAGATAACAAGGCAATCATCTTGAAATATAAAATGTACGAAATTTTCTGAATTATAATGATAAATTATCTTTAAAATTTTGTTGCTATCCAGATTATGTTAGTGGCTGATGTTGTGGAAAATTTATTCATTGAAAAAGATCTAGAAACAAAAAATTTGCAGGAACGGTTGCGTGACGCGGAATCTAATTTAGCAATAGTAACTCACAATAGCGATATAAGTTTGAATAATTTAAAAATTCAATTGAGTGAAAAGTACAAGAGAATTCAAGAAATAGAGCAGCAAATGATAAATCTTCAAAAAGTTTGTGCTATTTGCTCGAATGTATATCTCATTTTTCAATAGTAATTTATTTATAATTCCATTTGTATTAACTGTTAGGAATCAATAGAGAAGCAGAATTTCCTAACAACAGAAATGACGGGAAAAAATGAAATAGTAACGTCTTTGCGAAAACAAGTAACTACGTTGCAAGAGCAATGTCGTTTTGCAAACATGCAAATTCATTTCAAAGAAAGCATCATTAAAGAAATGCGAAGAGAATTAAAACAAGCAATAGCTAAGGTATAAATAGCAATTTGTGGATTTATGCATAATTAATAGCAATGTTTTTTTATTTTCAGTTTCTATATTCTAACGTTTTTCCTTATACTTACAATCTTTATGATAAAGTTACTATTGACAATCAAGACATGGAACTTTTTTGTAAATTATGTGAGAAAATTATGATACCAAAAGTGATGTATACATCTGCGAAGTATAATAATAGTTCATTTTTGCAAACATACATTGAAAATATATTAAATCATAATAAACTAACAAAAGGTGTATCTAAAGTAAAAACGAAGCACAGTAATTTAATAACTAAAACAATAAATTGTCATAAAAGTACTGAATTTAATAAAGTTGACATTTATAAAAATTTTCATGATATTGACAAAAAAATCTTGAAATATAGCCAAAGATTACTACCTGTTAATACACACAAACAATTTTCGAATAAAAAAGATACTCCCATTTTCGAAAAATCTGAAAATTAATATATTAATGTATAATAATTGAAATGTTAAATCATGTGTTATATATAAAATATATGTTATATGTAAATTTGAATTTCTTAATATTACATTTCAAAATGATTGCCTTTTAGTTTTATGTGAAATTTTAATGTATATGATCTGTCTTTTAATACTTATATCAAACTAATCAATATTTCACTTGCATTTAATATATTTTTTGTTTCTATTTTTCTTCATACTCTTTTTGTAGGATGTTAAGAAATCAAGGAATTCTACAAATCAACAGGTAAAAAGAAACATATATATAATATTGCTGAAAGTTTAATTTTTGAAGAGATTTATATTTTAGTATTGTTAGATATCATTTTAAATAGATTTTAATTTTCAGAATCAAGTCTTATCGTATTTGAATAAAGTAAAATCATTGATGGAACAGGAAAAAGAACATCTTTGTAAGCTAAAAATAGAATTGGAGAAAACTGTAGAAAATTTGTGCTGTGAGGAAGATAAAGTTGGTAACACATACATATACACTATTACATCAACAAAATATTGAATAGAATAATTTTCTGACTAAGTAATACAAAAAAAAAGAGTCTAGATAAAAATCTTATGAATAAACATTTTTCAGTTGTTTCTAATATCGCGAAGAAATCGTAAGAAGAATAATTGAATTTAATAAGGAATTCCAGTATTTATAAAAAGCAGAAATCTTAATCAATTTTGATAGCATTCGTATATAATATATTTTTTCAATTGTAATAAAATGTAGAGAAATAAAAGTTTTACATTATTAGCACATATATTTTTATGATTGAAAAATGTTTATTGATATTAATATTACTTTGAAATAATTATGGTAATAAATATTTGCAAACTTATCATAAAAATAATTATTTATGAAACAAATGTTTTGAGTTACGTTATTAAAAAACAATATTAAAAATATTTAATATTTTTAATTCAACAGATGCACGAAACGAGTGAATGTAATGTGGATAACATAAAGCATAAATTAACTAAGAATATTGAATATGTGAACAAAATATATTTAAGAAAGGGAGAATCAATTGAATTGATAAATTCTTTAGTATGTATAATTTTTCAAATTATTTGCATAAAAACAGTTTTATATATTTGAACGTTATTTAGAATATTTTATTTCTCTAGTTTCAAATGGAAAACAATCATCTTTCTTATGTAGAAAATTTTAATTCCTCAGTAAGTATTATATTAAGTGATATGTATATCGTATAATAAATGTTTTCTAACAAATAATGATATGAATTATAAACTTGATAAATAAAAATTAATAATGATAATAAAAATTAATAATTTTAGTCAGACACAGACATTAATCAATGGAAATTAATAGATGTATTCAGAGCATGTACTGTTGAAGCACAACTTACTATGGAAGATATGAAAGAAGAAATAAATATAATTGTTTCTTCATTTAAATGCAGACATCAAAAGGTAAACTATATGTTAGTTACATATTATTAGCATGGTTTTATATTATATTAATGACAAGATCTTTACAGTATGTTGATTTAAACAAAGAAGTTATAAATGTCCAAAATCAGTTAATAAAAAGTCAAGGGATAATAGCAGAAGTAGTTAATAAATTGCAATTACAAGTAAGAATTGTTAAATTAATTTTAAATTCAATGATAATTAATGTTATCATCTTACAATGAAAAAGAATTTTCTCTTTATTGTAGGAAGAAGAAAGAATGAGACATAATGATAGAATTATTTCAGGAAAGAATAGATTAAAAGATATAAAAAATGAAATAAATTTTATGCAGTTTCAATCATCAATTAATGTAAATGAAATGCAAACAAATGTATGGAACAAATTTAATTTTTTTATTTTTTAAGTTTAATATTCAAATAAATGAAATTAAGTTTAATATTCAAATTTTAGGAAAATGTATGCAATTATGGAGAAAATGTATCTAATTATGATCTATTATGTTCAGCAATTGAAGAAATAGAACAAACATCGTCTAGCCTGCAAATATTTCAAGTTCAAGTAAAGTTTTGAAATTTTTTAATGTATAAAATGGTATTTAAATGATATTAATAATAAATAAATAATATTTAAATTATTAAAGGGAAGTTGCATAGTAAAAGATTTTGAAAAATTGAAGAACCAACTTTGTGAAGTAGATTCATTCACCAGAAAATTACAAGAGAAAATAGATGAAGCGGTTGTGTATTTATTACTACAATTTAATTAATTAATTTAATTAATTAATTCGTTAATTACAGATTTATTAAATTCATTATTTAATTCAAGCTTTATTATTTGTAGTTGACAGAACACGACATAGTAGACACAACACTTTCTCAAAAAGAACAAAAATTACAAAAGCTAGAAGAAGAAGTTGATGTGATTTACTTGAAAGTACAGAACGTGTTGGAGACTTTTTTTTCTCCAAAAGAACTTGTATGTATCTATATATTTCTAATTTATATTACAATTAAGATAATGTTTTATTCTAATTTATACTTTTATTTCAATTTTGTAATAGATATCTGATTGTAATATTATGGAGACTCAATTATACACACAAGTAATATTTTATCATACAAATATTTGGTTCTCAAACTTCTTTGTGATTATTTTAATATAAAAATGTCCTTATTTTAGATTTTAAACGAAATACTGCAAACTAAACAAGCTGTATATAAATTGAGAAAAGAACATGATGAATTAAAGTACAAATTATCGCAAGTAAGAAATTTATTAAAATTTTTTTACTTATTTTAATTATTTTATATTATATTATAAATAAATCTACTTATTTTGTTTTACAGTCACCACTTCATCCAGAGTGCGATAAGAAAACGTGCTTATGGAAATGTAGAGTAACTGACTTACAAGATCAAGTTAAAATACTGCAACATGAGGTATTTAATGTCTAATTATCTTAATATAGTATGATAGAGTGATAAATATAATATGATAATGTATTGATTATTGTTTTAATAAATTATGATTGTTGATATTTGTCTTTCATAGGCAAAATGCAATGAGGAAGCAAACAATTTTTTAAGAAATAACATTCAATCAATAGAAGAGGAACTGCATATAACACAAGCGAAAGCAGATAATTATAGACGATCTCATTCTGTAGAAAATATGACGTTAAAGAAAAAAGTTATAGAATTTGAAAATACTGTAAATATATATTACATTATATATTATAATCAATTATTTAATACATAATATTATCATAGTATTAAATGAAATTATATTATATAGATACATTAATTATAAATTTTAGCTTAAATTACAAAAAGAAATTGAATGTACTCTTCGACGACAATTGAATGACAGCGAAGTTGAATTAAAAAAATCTAAAGAATTATTAAATTCTTCTGTAAGTTAATTTTTTATAAAAATTATTTTATTATATTTACATTTTTTTACACTATTAATAAGAAATATTTTTCATTCTTTGTTACATTCTACAAAAGCACAATGAACATAATATGGAAGAAACTTTATTACGATATGGTTGTTATCAATTCAGACATGATACAATGGTAAATGTTATTAATTACTCATAAGTATAATTAAGAATAATAAGAATTCGTTAAATTAAGAATAATAAATTAATTTATATTTATAGACTGCACCACAATTATTTAAAAAGCTACAAAACGCCATAAAATCTACAAAAACTGGTCTTCAGGAATTTAAAACAGAATTCAAAAGATTGGTTTGTTCCATTATTTTATATATTACAATATATATCAAAATATTTAATATTGTTTACAATATCTTTTTATAGATTTGTGAAGATTCATCTAATAGTTCTTCTGCAAAATCATTAATGAATTTACTAGAAAAATTACAAAAGTATGAAAATGAATTAGATAATTGTTTTCAAGAAATTGAAGAATTTAAAAATACATTATATTCTAAAGACAAACTAGTAAGTATTATTTATTTCTGTATTCGTAAGTAAAATTATTGACTTTTTACTAATCGTTATTTTGAATCTGGTTATATTTACAGGTAGAAAATATGGATGAAATCATTAAAATTCAAAAGGATTCTATTGTAATGATGCAAGCTGAATTAAAAGAACTTCACCAAAAGGTATGTTAACATTCAAATACATTTTAAAAAAGGAATTATTTTGTAATATTCAATAAGGGTAACTCATATATTGAAAGAAACAGATTTATAATTATTATATAATATTATAATATGTATAATATTTAAATTATAATCTAATGACAAAAGTATATTTAAATTATCTATTTAACTATTAATGTAATAATAAGTAAGTTTTCTGTTGCTGTAATAATTTTTTATAATTTAAGTAGTTTTATATATCATTTACATTAAATTTACATTTAATATAACACTGATATATACATTATTTGCATGAATTGTTTTATTAGAAATGTGATAATTGAACAAAACTATCAAGATTTATTATCAAAGGTATGTTATAAATATCAACATTTTCATACAATATGTAATGTATATATTTCTAGATTGATAATCAAGATCAAATAATCTCACAGTGTGAAAAGGAAAAAAAAGAATTATTACGACAGGTTTGTATTAATTCTATAATATCATTATACATCATAGAAGAAATGTTTATTTATTGACTTTGCTTTAATTTATATAAAAATTGTTTTTTTCAATTAATTGAAAGATATTTCATTTTTAGAATGAACTTCAAGTTCAAACTATCGGTCATTTACAAAATGCTGTAGTAGAAGCAAAAAAATGTATAGATCAAATGGGACATAAAACAGTGAGTGATATAAGTGAACAGTGGTCTACAATTTCACCTGCAGTATACAGTCAAAGAAATGTGCATGACGTTTAATATTAACTTGTAATAGTGAAATATGTGCAATAACATGTAGTTTGTTTCTAAGAAACGAACAGTCAGCATATCGCTTAGAAAATAAGATAGCAATTTAAAGTACAATTGTAAATATATTATAAATAACTGAAATTTTTTAAAGATTTTTCAAACTATATTTCATATTTGAAATATAGAATATCTTCAAATTTAAAAAAAATTTGAACCTCTATAGATTTCTAATATTTGAATAGTATTTAAATTACAAAATTGCATATACTATGTATATTTGTATATTATATAAATATATATATATATATATATATATATATATATTTATTAATATTTAAAATTTTATTTTTATAAATGTTGTTGATGATTGATAAAAATATTTGTTAAATGTCTATCTTATTGTTTCAAAATAAAAATAAATACATGTTTTTTATACAAAAAATTACATGCTCATTAATAACGGTGATGTATTATTTATTATTATAATAAATAACTAAATAAATAGTTTGCATGTATTTTGTTTTTTGACATTTTGACCATATCAATAGTTTTACACTAACACTATACTAATAGTTTTTGTTTGGTTTTAAATACAGTGTGTAAAGATTGTGTGACTTGATAATTAGTTGTACCTGAAAACAACAATTGTGTTTAGTGGTGTTGAATGTCGAACTATTGTTCGCCTTAAAGTGTTGTGGAAAAACAATCGAATAGTATGTAATTTACAGTTTGAAGAAAAACTTGAAGCTATTCGTTTACTCACAATATATGCAGAAGAAACTCAAAGCCAATATAATGAATGTTTTGCAGAGGTATAGTAGACTGTTATTTTATCAATATATTAAAAATGTTATTTATTATTTACAAACTTAAAAATTAATAATAATGCATTTTGATGTTAAATAGGCAGCCAAACAAGACAAATTGCTAGAATTACAACGAGATGGAATTCACAGTCTTCAGCAAAAAATTAGTAATATGGAATATAATAATAGCGTAGCTGTTATTGTTATCCATACCATGTATTGTTCAATTTTAAAAATAATACAGGTAGTAGAATTTGAAATATGATAAATAATGATACAAAATTATTGACGTATTCGTTCCAACAATAAAAAGAAAATGTGTTTCTTATTATCACAGTTTTTTATTGCATTTTATATTTGTGTATAGATATTACATCATTTATTATATTAAACCTTATGTATAGATATCATATTAATACTGTTAGTTCTTAAATCATTAATTTTAATATTAAAATATTAAAATAATATTAATTTCAATAATTGTATTAATATTTTAGGAACAATTGGAAACTCGTGCAAATGATATTCAAGCTCTAACGAATGAGGTATAACAAACTTTATAAAATAAACATAATTCTATAAATAAAATTCTATTTAATAGCTATCGACAAAACGTTAATTTCATTTCAGAGAGATACTTTGATACAATCGAAGTGCTATTTGGAAAATAAGTATTTAAATACAAAAAAACTATGGCAACAAGCAGAAAGAAAATTACAAGAATTAAAGTAATTATATAAAATATGATATAGAATTTTATTAACATGAAAATATAATATATTTTAAAAAATACTTTATGTTAATTACTTTAGGGAAGAAATATTGAAGATTGAACACAAAACAGAAATTAGTGAAGATAAGGGATGCCAATGTAAAATAGAAGTTAAAGATAAAAACTGCACTATTCAAGATACATTTGATTGGAATGACTTAACATATAACAATAAGGAACAACGTAAAAATTTGTCACACGAACATGACTTACATTCAGAAATTGAAATTTTAATTAGAGAAAACGAAGATATGAAAAGGCAGTTACAAAAATATAAATTGGATTTTGACATAATTGACAAAGAATTGAAAACAGAAAAAGAAAATGGTATTTACGTTCAACAAGTTTCATTTGAATTACAGAAATTAAGAGATACAGAGTGTTGTTTACAATATGAAAATGAACAACTTAAATCCGATTTAAGAAAGCAGACACAAAAAATAGAAGATTTAGTAGAAAAGTTACAGTCCCAAGAGAACAATACAAAATTTGAGAAATTGTTGAAGAAATTAGAGGAAAAACAGTTGCAGGTACATTTCCACAATAAAAAATAATTCCACTAATTGTAATTAGTTACATATACACATATGTAATGATATTTTATTTCATTATGTCCAGATTAATGATTTATGTAGTCAAATTACGAATAATGAAGTTGTTATAAAAAAGCAAACAGAAATTATTGAAGAACTTGAAAAGAAGTTAGACATAAAAAATCAACAAATCAAAGAATATTTATCTGAATTAAATGAAGCAGAAGAAGAAATGTCAACTTTACATGAAAGAATACAATCTTTGAAAACGATGTTAAAAGAAAAATCAGATGATATGGCTAAGTTACAAGCAGATTACGAACTGATAAAAGTATGTATTAATATTTTGATCTTCTAGTGATTTTAATATTATTTTAATATTAAAAGTTTTATAATATTTCATTTCAGAATGAGAATTCTATATTAAAGATGGAATATAACAACTTTGAAGATAAAACAAAAGAAGATATTTATCAAATGAAACTCATGGTATACATTTTAACATATCTTTATCAATTTTAAAATAATACTAACGTCGATGTTTTTTTTGTTTCAGTTGAAAGATCTTCAAACGCAATTATGTTTTACTCAAGATAATTATTGTAAAGTTACTGATGATTTTAATAAAACACAAGAACAATTAATCAAAATTACAAAACGGGAAGCTGATTTACAAAAATGTTTAACAAATATGGTGCTTATTATTTTTATATGTTTTATCTAACTGATCTAATTCTCTTACTTCTCATTCTTGTTTAACTATTTTAGGAAAGAGATTATTGTTCAAAGCTATCAAGTATGGAGAAAGAGAAAACTATGCTTGGAGTCTGCTTAGATAAATTAAGAGATGAATTAGAAGAAATGCAAAGAAGTTATTTATCAAAAAATGATGAACATTGCAAACTACAAGATATTTGCAAGTCTTATGTGGAACAATTAGATATTTTGCAACAACAGGTGAAATAAGTAATCTAATATTTTTATTACTAAAAATTTATATACATTTTACATTGAGTGATATTAATTTTAAGTGTTTATTATATTTTCAGATTGAGGAAGAAAAAGAGAAAGTTAAACAAATAGAAGACTCAAATCACTGTATAGTACTGCAGTTACAAGAATGCAAGGAACGAAATTGTAGTCTTGTTAAAGAAAAATCTATGATAGAACAAAATAATTGTGAAATTATTTCAGAGGTAAAAAAAAAATTAGTAAAGATAAACAATAAAAATAATTTCGAATAAATTCTTTTTTTAGTTACAAAAGACACATAAATCTTTGTTAGAATTAAAAAGAGAATGTCAGTTAAAAAATAAATCATTAGCTTGTATATCAGCGGAATTAACAGAAACAGCAATGAGTCGATCAGAACTTTGTAATCAGTCGCAATACGTTGTTTCTTGTATACGAATTTGGATGGAAGAACAACGAGAATATGTGAACAAACTTAGTGCGAAATTGAAATCGCAGCAACAGGAATTAGCACAATTTGAATTTGACAAAAGGTATGTATTTTCAGAATTTCTAGTACCTCATTAGTATTTTCAAAATTTTATAAATTTAAAATCTCTCAATGAAATAATTTGCAGAATATTAATAGATGAAGCAAAGAGATTAAGACACATGAATCATGCATTAATGCAAAGATTAAAAAGGATGCATAGATTTGGTAGCAAGAATATTAGAAATGTTTGTGTAGGATGTCAATTACCAAAAAATATTGAGATACGTTTTCCTACAAGCTCCAAATATTTATCATCGCAGAAGGTAATTACATTCGTGAAAGTTTTTTCTTTTATTTTATAATAAATACATAACATATTTTAACTTATTTTGAAATATTGGATAAAGTTATTCAAGATAATTTGATATTTTTTAAATCAAATACACGCCTTATAATTCATGATATAATGATATGGAGAAAGAAAAAATATTTAATGAAGTATTAAGAAACAATATATAATAACATACTTTTATACAATCTAATTTGTGAAAGACACTATTTTTTGTTATGAAAAAATTTTTTTGTATCTTTTTAAAATTTTATATTTATACTCAATTCTTCATATTTTAAATATTACTATTTTTTTTAGCAATTATTATTCTTGTAATTGTGGAGCTTTCTGGAAGATCTATAAATTTATATATCCTTTCAAATTTCGTTTAACAAATGAAATCTGAGTATTTTCTTGATTCATGTATAATTAATCTATAGACTAGACTATCATTCTTAGTTGAAATATAAAATTACATATTCGATTTATTCTAATATACTTATTGCATCACGAATTATAAGGCTCTTTCATTAATCTTCATTGATTCAAACTTAAATATTTGTTTTTTTTCATTTAGAAACTAAATCTTACAAGGACAGCACGTCGCATTTCAGTGTGTAGTAACGGTTCATGCTTTCCCAAAATGAAATATTTAATAAACGAGTTGCGAAGAAGTAATGTAGATTGTGATGAAAATTCTTTTAACAGGACGAATACAAATGTAGGATCAGAAGAAAATCATGATTATGGTTATCAATCATCTACTAGTAAATGAACATATGTAAAATATTCGACGACTACTAAGGATGAACTAATCGTATTTTTTAACGATCATAATAAACAAAATATCTCATTGGACTTTTTTATATTATTTTTTATATAATAGAATTTCTTCGTTTTTATACGAGTCGAATTTAAAAATGTAAACGTGCATTGAGTAAATAATTCACTTGTCAGTATGTGTTTTCTTTATTAATCTTTTATAATTGAATTTCTTGAAGTCTGTAATTTTAGAGTAAAATGATAGTTTGTATGACAAAGAATGTGCAGTAAAACGAGATTTTTTATGTATACTTTATGAAATAATTCAAATAAAAGCTTGCATTCTTTTATGGTAAATACTTCTAATGCTTTTGGAGGATACTGGAAATTATATATTACAAACTTTATAAAATGTTCTATTTCTAAAGATCTATTATTTTGCGGTTATTTAGCATAAAATAAGAGATGTACAAACCAAAACAACATGTAGTAACATCGTTTTATAAAAAAATTGATGAACTTCTTGAGTTGTACACCATGGACATGAAAGAAAAAATAAATGTGTTAAATACACGATTCCCAAACATGCAGAAATAGCTTTTCCACTGAATAAATTTAATCTGAAATATATTTCAATATAGACTATGATCAACTTTTTAAATTTGTGTTAGATATCAATCACAAATTTTAAGGAAAAAACAGTCTTTATAAATTCGGAACACTCAAATACCTAGAAAATTTGAAAAAATCCCATAACACATAGGTAAGAACATTATTATTTTTTCCTGCAGTAGCATTTAATAATTTATTTCCTGCAAAAGAAAGATGACATTATTTTGTTTTATATAAATAAGTGATATTTATCAAACCAACATTTATATTTATTTACCAAAAAAAGAACATATTAGATTCTTGTTTTCTTGATATTTTTTAAGATAAATTACATCCTCTTCTGTAAAATATTTCCAAATGCACAAACTTGGCTGAGGTGAACAAATGTATGTACTTTGAAGAGGATTTTCTGAATAAACCCATGGTCCGCACAAATTGTCATAATCTACATTCGATTCGATTTGAATATCTGATTGAATTTTTCGTAAAGTTACTTGAATTTTTGGTATTGTACGTTCTGACAAAGTTGATCCTTTAACATTTATAATTAATTTTGACTGGTCTTTCCAATCATTGATTACGATACGATCTTCTGTTACGAATTGATTTGACATTATTAAATATTCTTTTCATTAAAGAACAAGCTATATATATTTAAAAGTTACGTACATATAATGTTTAAATTAATAGAGAAAATCGAAATTGGTAAATCGAATACTATCTAATTAATGGTTGTGTTGATCGTGTTTTTTGTTTCATTATATATGTATATACTAATATTAATATATTCTAAGCATAAAATATTATGTACATATATAGAATGATACATGTAAATGCTATAAATAGGTCTATAATTTTGTGTAATATCTTTTAATATTGTTAAAATAATTTATGTAAATCGATGTAAATATCATTAAGAATCATGTACATTTTCCATTAATTTCTACATTAATTTAAATTGTTTTCATATTCGCTTAATTAATTTAATAAAGAATAATTTTCAAAATGATAATTATATTAGATGAATTGTTATAATTGTAGAATGTTAATACACGTGCTGGTACACATATAATGCACTATTTAAATCTAGAAACGTAAAATAAAATATTACATTATTCACTCTTTTAATTCTATAAAGGCAACTGTAAAATGCATAAATTATTTTGTTTAAAAATAAGATACAATATTTTGATAAAAATTTTTATATGTAGTTCATACAAAATTTACAACATATTTCTTTTACATTTCAAGAGACAAAATAAATAAAAACTTTAACTTCAAATTGTACACTTGAAACGTATAAAGAACTAACACACCTTTCAAATACTGCACAATGATAAAAATGAAAATATTTCTTTATTTTGTTCAAAGCTTAAAAATTTAATATTGATTCTTATATAAATAATAGATTTCATTTTAATTAGATTCTATTATGTGATGCTATTGATAATGTTTATTTAAACGAGTTCTTGAAAATATAGTTTGTATTGTTATCGATAGTTTAAGTTTCATAATGCACAATATGGATTATTTATCAAACGAATCCTTACTTAAAATATAATTTCAAAATAAAAATGTAAAATTAAATATAAAATATGAAAAAGTATTTTATGATATAAATAATCAAAAGAAATAATTTTTTAACGCAGTAATTAAATAAAGCAGTTACTTCCTAATTTATTTGTTTCATATAAAACTCGCTTATTTGTAAGACAATTGTAAGATAATTAATTTTGGATGAGATAAAACGGTGAATTTGACGAAATCCTCAATAATATTCACAAGTTTATTTTTTCTTGCGTAATCATTTATAATTTATCATGAATTATTGAATAAAATTAATATACAATATATTTCAGAGCAAGAATTTGTTATACATGTTTACAAACTAAGAAAGTAAATACATAGGTAATCATAGCAGCAGGAATGGCGTACTATCTTACAAGACGTTTCGCGTGCCAAAATTTCATCATACACTGTATGTTTTAAACGTATATTATCGTTACTAACATTAATGTTATTATTATTTATCAATGTTACCATTAATATTATCATTATTACTTATTACCATTAACATTACTTATTACATAAATCATATTTATTATATATGATTTATATTATAATTATATTTATATATTTATATATATATAAGTATATATATATGTATGCATATATATATATATACACACACACACACACATATATATATATATATATATACACACATCTATATATTTATATATTTATAACGAACACCGCCCATTACTACTAGAATTACAAATGGGAGCTTAATCTGTCTCTGTCTCTCTCTTTTCTTCTTTCTTTTTTTGATAGTTCTGATACTCAAAATAGATGATATATCGTCGAATGCAATGTGATACACGCATTTTTTTCATTATTCACTCAGGAAAAATGTTCGTCCTGCACAGTTCACCTCCCATTCCATTATAGTGGTTTTTCCCATTGTTTTATATTCCACTCAAATATATATTCATTGCAGACACACTCATGGTGTATTTATACTTGTTGATTATGGTACAAATCTGTAAGCAAAAAGTAGAGTGTGTCTCCTACAGTAATTCATTAAATATATATTTGTGAAACGGTTATTTCCTTAATTATGTTGCTTTCTCCAGAAAAAAACACACTCAACCATTATACTCTAATTAAAAAACATTATGAATTAATTTAATTTCAAATATAGTTATAACAATAAAATACTACTACAATTTTCCAAAATTTACACATTTGAAACAAAAATAAAACATTTGTAAAACATATAAAAAATACTTATAAAAATAATACTTTAATTATACTTAACATTGTTATTGTAATAATTTCACTTCAGTTAAATACATTTATGTTTATAACGTGTTTAAAATATGTATAAAACAAATATAACAAATAAATTACTTTATGTCCTTTAATTCACTATTCCTTTTTTATCTTATTTAATTACTAATCATGTTATAAAAATATAATATTACTATATTATAAAATACAATATTCTTAAAATATAATTATGATAAAGAAGTGAAAAAACTGAAGAAATAAATTAAACATTGATTTATATTGTTACATTATCATAATTTTGATAAAACTGAAAAAAATTTACCGAGTTTTTGCGTTATATTATATGGTATCTAAATAAAGGTATTTTTCAAAGTACAGTTGTATTGATTAAATTAATAAACTCAACTTTTGAATAAGAAATTAACATTTTCTTTAATATCATTTTATGATTTACAGTAGCAAATCTACAACAAGATCGTAAATATATTACAAGGATATTTTTACTCTCTTGTATCTAACGATAATTAATTTAACGATATAATTAATATTTAAAGTATGTTATTCGTGTTTTACTCAAATAATAAATACAAAAAATAAATGAAATAGGAATAATATATAACATTTTTAAGCATACAATATATAACTTTATACTTTATGATAGATAATATAACTATATTATCTATTATAAAGTATATACTTTATAATATATATTTATAACTATATACTTTATAATAGAATCTTGTAGAATTTAACATATAACATATAAAAAAGAGAAATTCTTTAATTCTGATATAGAATTTTAATTATGTATTATTTTCAACTAAGTGCAATACATAATACCCATGTTTTGCAACACCATAAATGATAAAATATAGCAATAGGCTCATTAAAGATATATAAGTAAAAACGGGAAAAAATGCGAAACTTTGGACTGCGCATTATTATTTGCTACAATAGTTGATCTGCGAAGCTATGTAGTACAAAACAATTATGTAGAAATATTCTTATATAAATATAATGTTTGTTCTAAAAGTATAATTCACATTAAATGCCAAAATATTTTCAATTTATTTAATGTTTATCTTAAGATTGTGCTTAAATTTATAACAGACAAAAATATTAATGTAAGGTTAAGAAAACAGTTTTTTGTAATCTTTTAGTAACTTATAAATGATTTTATAATTACTAAAAAATTATATTATATTCCAGTGAGAACGTGGAATTTATATCTATCTATCTAAAAATTCAATACGAAAACATTCTTTTACTGTAAAATGTTGACTTACTTAAACCTCTGCCTTTTATATCGTCGATTATATTGATACATT
Organism: Melipona beecheii; assembly: GCA_032399605.1. NCBI lineage: Eukaryota > Metazoa > Arthropoda > Insecta > Hymenoptera > Apidae > Melipona > Melipona beecheii. The sequence goes on along the minus strand of JAUCMO010000310.1, from coordinate 2,441,200 downwards.
CAACAATAATTCAATATAAAGAAATACTAAACCAATTTTAATGTTTACGTGTCTTCTTTACTTCTTTAATAAATATTAAGAATGAAATAAGTCAGAAGTACATGCAATAAAAATATTAAACATAAGAAATATACTATAGCAATATCTACTTAAGAATATTCCACAATATTAATACAAAATTTTGTATACAGTGCCCATAAAATGTGTAAATTTTAACCTATCAAATCATATTGAGATGATCAGCAGTGTCTATTCATTACATATCTGAATATTATAAAAAATACGTAGATATAGTATTATATTATTATATCAAATGCTGGGCATATATCAATTATTTTATGATTTTTTTCATGGATATTATATCTTTCACCATTGTTTATCACGAAGGTGTCAAATTGTAACTAATATAAAAATATATACCAACATATATTTGACACGTACAGATTTGGATAATCACTTGCAGCAATTGCCAGTTGCTGCCTTTTGTCCTTCTGTCTCAACTAATCGGCGACCTTGACCACTTGTACTTGCACTTCCTGATTGTTCATTCTTTGGAAGTTTTTTAGCTGTAATATAATAATATAAAACTTTATTTAACTAAAACAAATTAGAATATTCCATATAAAAAAAAATTAATAAAACATTGCAAAAAAGAACTCTGTAAGTTAATAAGTGGTATTATTTCAAATCCAGATGCTCCTTTTATGTAGCTTAGATAAATATAATAAAATTATTTGTTTAACAAAACAACCTTACCAATTGCCAAAAATATATCATTAACATTCATTGCTGTTTTGGCTGAAGTTTCCATGAAAAGAAGGCCATTTTCGTCAGCATAAGTTTGAGCTTCGTCAAATTCTACAACTCTTTTATTTGAAAGGTCGGCTTTATTTCCAGCTAATGCTATAACTATACTTGGACTGGCTTGTCGTTGCAATTCCTTCACCCACGTTTGGGCACGTACAAATGTGTCCTGTAGTTTTTATAATAAAAATTTTACAATCAAGAAGAGTTATGTTTCATAAATAAGTATAAAAATTAGAAAGTAATATTTATTACAATTAATCAAAAATAATGATAGAAATCATAAAACAAATAGTTTTAACACAGAATATGCAATTTAGATTCTTATTTTCTTAAATAAATAAATTAACCTTAAATAAATACCTTGAATATTGCATATAATTTATAGCATATTTAAAATCTTATATTTATAGTTAAATACTGAATCTGATAGATCTTTACTCACCTGGTTTGTTATATCATATACAACAATGGCTGCCTGTGCACCACGATAATACATTGGTGCAAGACTGTGATAACGTTCTTGTCCTGCTGTATCCCAAATCTCAAATTTTACAGTTGTATCATCCAGGCACACAGTTTGTGTTAAAAATGCAGCTGAAATGAATAAAATATTAATTTACTATATTGTTAAAAATAACATAAGATTATTATAAATACTTTAAATTATTATAAATACTTAATTATAATCTATTTCTTTCTTATATGATTGATATTGTAATTAATAGTAATAGGTACTTATAGAAATATTGAAATTTGTACCTCCAATAGTGCTTTCTTGATACTCATGAAACTGTCCTTTCACAAACCTCAAGACCAAACTTGATTTTCCCACAGCAGATTCTCCAAGCAATACCAATTTAAACTGACATATTTTCCCTTGTGTTGAACCATTTGGCCTCTGGGCTGTACCCCGATTAGCCATGATCACCTAAATTTAAAAGATTTGTAAATATACCTAAAATATATTACTCTATTATTGTAAAAATTAAATATGAATTTTTCACTGTTGTAAAATTTATAATAAACTAATATATGAACTAATATTTCCAATGAAATATATTTAATATATTTAAGAATAATAAAAAATCTCAATCTATATTTATACAGTAAAGTACAAATTTAAAGATAAAATTTCAATTATTTTATATTCATTAATTAATTACTGCAAACAATAAATTATTAAAATAACTCTGAAATTGACATCTATAAATTATATTACTTCTATAAATTATATTACTATTATAAAAAATAATATATACTCAATTATATAGATAATAAAATTATATAAATAATAATTTAAATTCTGAAATGATTTTCATTTTTCCACTTGCACCTAAACCTTTAAATCAGCAGATAAATGTCTATTTATACTGTAAGTTCATGTATAATAGATAAGACTTTCATTTACGTACAAAGTAATCATCATTTAAATACATCTTTTAACTTGAGCAACTGAATTAATAAATATGAACATCATGAATTTTTCTTATAAAGTTTAAAACAGTGTAGGAAGCTACATACAATAGTTTTTTAATGTGAGATTTACTAAACAAAAACAATTAAAAAAACTTATACATCAAATTTACATTTGCAGAAAAGTATTTTTCTAAAAGTAAAAATAAGATATTTCATTGTAGAAAAATAGCACATATATTAAATTTTCAAATCAAATGCCATAAATATCAAGTCATACACTTTTTCACAATAGTATAAATGTTAACTTTCCAATTTAGCAATTATATAAAACCATATAGAACAGTACAAAATAATTCAAAAGACATATTCGTGTAATACTGTGCAAATTACAAATATTATAAAATGCAAAATTTCACTACATGTAAGTAATCTTTAAAAAATTGTATTATATTCAATTTGCCATGAAATATCTACAAGTAAGTAAAAGTAATTGATATGGATTGTAAAAGGTTGAGATTCTGTTAAAATACATTACATGAAACTGATCAAAGAACAAAATGTAAAAACTAGAACATAAAAGGTGTATCCTAAGGTGTTTACAATACAAGCATACAATAACGATAAAAATCAAATCGCAATTGTGAATGTCTGCAAAAACATATGAAACTCGAGCAAACTTAACGATAGATATATTAACTCATCATACAAATGCATACAATCAAAATTCGATTGTCTACTCTATTGCGTTTGTTTTCTACGAGTCACTTACAAATGAAAAAGCACAGTAGGCAAAAACCAACAAAAAAATAATAACGTATGTGGCTTAACCCATTAAAGCAAGGGGACTCTGTTAATTACATTATCCAATTAGTCCGCGAGGAGAAACTTGTCGAATTGAACGCGTCCGGTGTTGGTTTGCGATAACGTTACAATTGATAAAACTAAACAGACTCTCTAAATGATAAATGTATAGCCTATTTTAACGAGGAATGAACAAGTGAGAATTGGTAACACGATGACTAAACGCAGCAACTTCACGGCAATCATGGGATTCGCGTAACTCGCGGCGACGAAAAGGAAACAGGTTCGCATCGCGCGATACTGTCTGTCCGAGTATAGGCTGACAGGAGAGAGAGAAAGAGAGAAAAAAAACAAAAAAAAAAAACGTTCCTAAGAGAAACAACAAACTAAACGAAAAGAACATATACACACAAACACATGAATATATATAGAGAGCTTACGTGCACTTAGAAACAGAATGAAACTACATTAAATCTTGCACACATATAAACTCACCCCAAACTTATCTACGTAACCAACAGCTCATAACCTTCAGCGAAATAGCATTATCGAAAAATCACAAGAAACCGTTAAAGCGGTGCATAGAGACTATGAAAGAAAGAAAGAAAGAAAACGATAAGGACAGATAGAATTTCTATGTACGCGCGCGCGAATTCTCTTTCTCTGTCTCTTTCACGTATCATATATAAATGCATCATGGATGTCTCGCTCGTGTTCTTTCTTTCTTCTACTTATTAATGTTCTATCTCTTTTTCTCTCATTTGCTTATTCGCTTAATCTACGTTTCGTTCGTTCGCTTACTGATATGCTATCTCTATCTCCACTCCTACCATGTCTTTCTCATTCATTTATGGTAGGGGAACAAAAATATTCGTATATGTAATAGGAATGTGAAAATAAAAAGTACTGTATTAGTTACATTGACACACATACGATTACGCGTTACACATTGACGTTAGTAGCAACAAATAGACAAAAGATAAGCTTTTGTAACTTGCAAAATATCAATATTTATCACTATTATAATTATAATCATTATTGTCAATATTACAACAATTAACATTTTATAAAGAACAGCTTATAACTTACTTGTATATAATATATTAAATTTCTACATCAAAGTCTACTGATATTTCACTTGCAGAATCTTGATAACTGTGCATGCGTTCAATCGGATTTGAATCTAGTGATTGAATATTCATCCTATTGAAAGGAAGATGTGTTTTCATAATTACAACTTTGGCCAATTTTATTAAACATTAGAATTTCCAACTGAATTTCCTAATGAAGCAACATATTCTTAGTTTCGCTTTATAGTTGAATCCAATTGTTGTTTGGATTTATTTTAATATCTGATGTTCAAGATGTCTTTTCATGTTCTTGAATATAATCTTTACTTAAACATTATGAAAAAATATTATGAAAAAAGCAGTTTATTAAATTAAAAATACATTTTATTCTCAATAGAACCAAGATCAAAAATAAACACCAGATTCAAACCTAATTAAAGATGTACAAATGAAAACTATAAAAATAAATAAGAAAATGTCATGTTAAATAAAAAAAAATAGCAAAAGATAATAACCGTACAATTAATTATAATGCATAATAATAATCTCTAATAGTATGCAAATATTATGTTAATCTGTATAATATAAATTGTTTATAAGTATTTTAGTTGACTCTTGTTCCTTTATACTTGCTACTACTAACATTGGCGTATCATGTGTAATTACGTGTGTCTAAATAATTAATAATGTTAAATACTTCGTAATCATGTTAAATATTTTTTTATTATCATATTTATATTGTACGAATACTTTTATCCTCCCATTGTATTCATTTACGGTTCTTTCTTTCACTCACTCTCACTCTATCTTTCTCTCTTAAACTCATTCATACGTGTTACTTCTTTCTCTTTCTCGTGGCCTCTCTTTCTTTCGAGAGGAAGGATAAGAGAAGCAAATAAAGGGTGTAAGCGATGCGCCACGATAGTTACAGCTCCGAGTACTTGTCACCGCCCGTGAAACGTCAGCAAGATCTGAAATAATGACGAGAAGCCAAAGCATAACCTGCGAGTTGACGGCGAAAGAAACGGAAAGAGAGAAAAAAATAAATATAAGTGATCTAAAAAAAAAAAAAAAGAATACGGAAAATCCACATGTCATAGGATATAGACGTAAAATCTTGTCGACATGTTCGTGCAATGAGTTACACATGAAAAAGACGAGTAACGTAGATACAGCATCAAGCACATTCTCTGCGTTTGTTATAGATATATGACGATATCCCACAAACATGACTCTTTTACCCGCAATGGACTGTAAGGGAAAAGAAAAGAGAACATTAAAGAGAGAGAAAAAAAAGAAAGAAAAAGAAGAAATGTGTTTGAGCGGCAGAGCAAGGAGAAGGACACCTGCCTATACGATGAAAACTGTGAATTTTCAACGGTTAACCTGCTAGCGTGAGGAAGCTCGCCGTCGAATAAGAATGCGGCTCTTTAGACGGTCGATGGGGCGCACAACACCGCGCGACGATGATTAATGTCAATTCACTGCCGCGCGTCAGATACGATCACTTGTCTTGAGTAAATCGGCCCACTAACCGAGCATAGATCGTGCAATTTATATAGAATGTGTACATTTATGACAGCTCCGGTTGGTACACACGCACGCACACACACGCAGGGCAGATTACACGACTCTACGAAGCTCGTTGATTTTTCTCACATTCCCCCTTTATTCAATCGAGGAATCAGACTTTTCTTTCTTTCGCCACTTTTCAAAAAGAACAGCAACTGTTCCAAATCGCACTTCTCTCAGCAATACGGATAATACCGTGATGTCTCTGTAACCTAACAGAACGAGAATTGAAGTTGAAAGTCGATCGCACTTGTAAAGAATCAAGATATTTAAAGTCCAAATCCACGCACACAGTACACAAAGTGCTGCAACACTTTCATTTACAACGTCAGATCCGTAAGTCACGATGACACGCAGCAGTTTACCACCGAACAATCAGTGAGACAGTCAATTACCCAGATATTCTACGTGAAATTCTGATGAAATGCTGAACAGATTTCAATCTGAGATGATCCTTTGAGAGTACCTTCCTTCAATGTCGTTTTCTTTTTACACTCCAATCGGAAATGGCGCATTTCAATGAACACGGCCGGAAAACGGCGCCACTGTTGACCAATAAGATTAATTTCATTTTACGGTATATCCCTTTATACGTAGGTAGTTAAGAAAAATTACTGATTTTCAGTTTTAACAATATCGTAATTTTTTATTTTATTTGCGATAAATCTTTTCTTTCATTTTATCCTATTTCGTATATTCCATCGTAATACGTATAAAATTGCACGCGTTTTTTCAGAAAAAGTGGGGATCTTCGTTATTTGTAAATTTTATATTTACGCATAACGTATAACACTGGACATTAAATATAAATTATAACAGAATAAAGTGAAACATCTGAATTTCATAAATTCGCACTAGGGATATTAAGTTCATTTCGTACGGTAAACGTTTCAGGGCGAATACGCAGTGATATTGTTTTTTTATATGATGGATCATTTTTTAAATATCTAAATTTCTAGTCTGAACTATTTTGGAGTTTTTATTTTATATTTAATTGTGTAAAAATTGTAGAATATATGATTAATTATTAAATTAACAATTACATTTGCAATTACTAAATTCGTAAAATTAGAAAAACAGGAACTATTATTATATAATAATTATTGCTATTTTTTTTCACAATGATTTTTCCAATACATGTTTATAAATAAATTATAATCAAAATGAATATTTATTTCGAAGTCAGTACTATTATTTAGAATAACGATAAAGCTTCTTTCACAAAATGAAAAATGAATTACAATAAGAACCAAATGTCTAATAAATTAATTTAATTAAATTTAAACATAAAATGCAAAAAAAAATAGGAATTTCACACATAAGTATTAGCTGCATTGGTCGACTTTGATTCAATTGGTCAATTTTGAATACAATATTTAGAAATGGCCGCCAAATACCGGTTCTCCGCGAAATGATATTTCTTATTGTTAATTCTGTGAATGTGTTTATGTGTTGAAAGTATGCACATGCTTCGTATATTTGGAATGTAAAATAAGAATTGCTTATATTGCACATTTGTGTATTATACATTATTGTATTTTGTGAAAGATTTCATTGAGAATCATAGTGCATGTAATTTAAACGTACAAAAATTTATTGAATTTGCAATTTTAATATCAATAAAATTGAAACAGAGAACCAGAAGGTTCGCTAAAATTCGAAATTTTATAATTATTTATGATACGTTAATTGAACGCAATGGATAAGTACCAACATATAAGAGCGTTTATATCAGCGGTTGTAGAATATATTAAACATCCAAGTGAAGCAACAGCTACGATTTTACAACGAAGTCTTGGGGTAATTATTAATTTTAGAAATTATTAATTTTAGAATAAATTGAAAAATGACAGCTATTATAATCTTATGTGACACTTACGAAAAATTTTACAAAAGATAAAATAATGAACTGTGATAGATATTGTAACATTCTATTCTATATATGAAATGTTTCTAATAAAAATGTATGCTCAAAAGGTAATAAGTACATCGTTGGATTTGAGTATTTTTGACCCTGGAACCAGCATAGCAGCAGAATTCTATGTTAGTTTGCACGAGCTTATGAATTCATTAGGTTCCAGAACCACTTTGATTTGGAGCACTGTTGATGTTTTACAAAATGCTTGTCGCAATGCTGCTGCAAGACAAGCTCTCATCCACACATACAAATTTGCACCAATATTGGCAAGATTATTGGAAGTATGTATATTTGTTTTTGTTAAAAAGAAAAGAAAAATATAGAAAGATATATTTATTTTTATTATATCAAAGATTCATATTTTGCTTTTTGCAATAAAATTTCTTAAATAACTTGAAATGTAATGTTCACGCATAATAATTTCACAGGCAAATTTAACAAGTGAAAAAAGAATAAGAGTATTGAAACTACTTCAAGAATTGACATATGGCATAAAAATTTCATGGCAAGAAGCTCATTTACCTTATCTAGTATCAATATTAACACAATGGGTGACACAATCTAAAGAAGAAAACATTATTGCACTTTCCTTAGGTGTACTAGTAAATTTGTGCTATAAAAATCTTCCTGCTGTATATATACTAATGAGGACAATTGATACAAAAGCGTTTATAAGAACTTTATTAAAACTACAACATTGTAGTGTTAACACCAGTGTACAATGTTGTAAACTTTTGATTATATTAGAACATACAAATACGAATATTTCAGAGAAATATATTTTGGATTTTGCTGCTGTCACATTCAGTAGTCTTATCACTGCAATGAAACAAAGAGATGTTTTATTATTGAGACACATCATAGATTTCTTTAATGATGTTGGACAAAATGAACATTCCCATGCTGTATTACTAACATATCCACAGTGAGTTATTTTATAGTTTTCGGTTTACTTTTGGTATTTGATTACAATCAATATCATGTTTGTTGTCTTAATTAGTTATGGTAGAGATGTGGAAAATGTCTTGGCTACATTAGAAGATAATGCAGATCCAGAATGTGTTGCTCTTATGATGGAATTTTTGTCATCTTTAGTAAAATTAAAATTATCTTCTTTAGTGTCTCTATATCCTTTATTTGTAAGAACTGCAATGACTTGGGTTCCAGTAGAACAGGTATATCTTCATTTTATGCAAATGTAAATAAAGAGTAACGGATTATAATAATTCTTTCTAAACCAGGTATGCTCTAAAGCATTAGCTTTGATAAGAGTTACAATAGTTGACGCACGACGTACTAAAATGTCCTCCGAGGTGCTGGCAGAATTAGATGCTTCAGTTTTAATGCTTATATTAAATACAGAAAATGATGAAATTCAAGGAAAATATGAATTAACATTAGAAACAGAAACAAAATTAGCAGAATTAATGCAATTATTTCAAGAAATGGTTAAAACATCTACACTCAGAACAAAAGTCATGCAGTCCTTTAGTGAACAAATAATACGAAAATTATTAAATCCAATGTTAGAGTCTGAAACATGTGCAGTTGATAATTGGCCAGGAAATTTTATTCAAGTATTGTATTTTTGTTTCTTAAAATATGATTATCATTTCTTGATGGACATTTTTGATAATATCACTTTTTATTATTTTAGAATCCTACTACAAATCTGTGTATTCATGCGTTAGCTTTGACTGCTGATTTAGCAGCTAATAATTCGCAATGGCTAACATTATATTCTGAATTACTTAGAAAGAAACAAATTCAAATAACGATGGCAAATGCATTGTTCACTGGCGATGCAGATATTAAACAAAAAGTTCTGCAATTAACATCTACCATCGGATTCCCTCAAGAATGGTAGGTTTTATCTTAATATTTTTTAGTTGAACGAAATACAAAGATTTTAACAGACACTATCACCCAAATAAAGCAATACTATATCTTCACTATTAAAATTGAATAGTTCAGCAACAAATTATTTTAATTTTTATTGATGACAACTCTAGACAAATTCACTATCACACGCAAATTGTATCCCATGTTTTTGTGTGACAAGTGTTTCCTCGGTGGCGCTTTGTATGAAGCAACTGGAGCCTTTGATATTGGTACAAAGTACTCCTGGTACGGTAACAAATATTGGAAGTAAAATGTCCATAAATGCAAATAATGAAATGGCTCCACTATTTTCTTTTGCACAAGAAGAACGGCTTGATGCGTTTTTAGCAAAATTAAAAAGAATCTATGAATCAAATCAAATCAATGATATTACCACATCAGCAGTAATGGAATTATATGAATATAAGGTATATCTTTTTTTATAATTCATTTTATCTCAAACACAAAATGCGTGTTATATCTACTATATTTTTGTGATATAAAAGTTAGCAGCTATGAGACATGCAGAACGGGCTATGCAATCTAGTTTAGAAGCAGCAAACAACCATGGAACTAGTTTACAACATAGACTAGCACAAGTAGTGGCAGAGTCGAGTCGTTTACATCAGATGTTATTTGACACACAACAATGCTTAGAAGGAGTAAAATCTACATTAACTGTAAAGCTTGCTGAAGCAGAAGAACAAAGTAAAACAGCAATTGCTATTAAAAAACAGGTCAATATTTTTTATAATAAATCTAAATAAAGATAGATCAAATTTAAAATATAATAATCACGTTTACAGGAAATCGACAGTTTAAAAAAGATAGTTTTAGAAAAAACTACTAACATTGATCACTTAAATGTAGTTCTAGTACAACATAAACATGAATTAGAAACTAATCAGTATAGAATCGAAGCATTAACTAAAAAAATTAAAGAATTAGAAGTTGAATGTGCGAATGCAGATGCAAAAACCATGGAAATGACCAATAAAAATCATGAACTAAGTAAAGTACTTCTTAAAATGCAAGATCAATTAAACAAAAAAGATCAGGTATGTTTGTATAAACTCAGCTGTTATAATAGAATTTATAACTACAGACATATATTCGATACTACATAGATAATAGAATTCAATTATAAAGAAATGTATATTCAATATCAAATAGGTAATAGAATTAAAAACTGCGGAAATTCAGTCGAATCAAAAAGATATATCTGCACTCAAGCAAGAAGCCCAACAATTATCACAATTAGTGCAAAAATATGAAAAGAACATTGCCGAAAAGGAGGAAACAATTAAGAAAATGAAAGCAGAATTGATGGATTTAAGTCGAATGCGTGATATGATTTTCGAACTTACTGCTAAAAAAAAGGAAGACCTAAATAGTTAATACTGTATTTTTGTTGTAAAATTCATCTTCAAATTATCAAAACAATTTGATAGTAGTTTTTATAAAAAAATTTCTTATTAATAACTTTTTCTTACATTTTTAATATAAGTAATTGAAAAATAAATAATGCATACATATATTTACATTAAAGACCAGCAATATTGATTGCATGATTTATTTTATAAATATAATTTTGTTCTTTATTATTATTATTTAAATATAATTTTATATATTTCTATAAATAACTCAAGAAATACATATTTTTATTTTTAACACGAACAATTTTATCTTAAAGTATTCTTGCATGCAATTTGTTTTTATTTTTCAACATGAAAATGCATAACAAACTAAACCAAAATCGATGTTTACATAAATTAGTTACTATTGCTTTTCTTTTTTCGCTCATTATGTAACGCATGTGTCCACGCGTGTTCACAACATATATGTATACATACACATACACGTATGTAAAGTATTCATTTTTTAAATCGTTTTTTTGTAAATATTTATATTCCATAAATTATTTCCATAAATTAGTTTATATTAATTTATAATATAATTATTTTTGGCAAATTGATTTTGAAAATTATTTTATGTAAAGTTAGCAAGCTCTCATTATCAAAAGAAAGCTAAATTGATTTGTATACAACATTGATATGGAATATAGTAAATAGTAGCACATTATTTTGTTTAAAATTTTTGAAATAATTCCAATACTTTATTAACAATATATTCAAATGTTATATTTGCTATTTCTTTAAAATCTGATTTTTCTTTTTTTTTTTAGGCAAAATAATAATTAAATTATTAAGTTATCTCATGAATAAGATTACGATTTTACTAAAATCTAATTGTATGAATTATTTTTATAAAGCTTTTTATTTTTCTAACTTACTTGGATCTATAGCTATTTATGTATTATTTTTCTTTACATTTTCATATTTTTTATAAATAAATTTGTAAAGTTATATATTATCTCATTGACTGTTGCCAGGGGTACAAAGATAAAGCATATTCAGTATGAAACATTTTAATTGCACAAAAACTGTGCGTGTTTATCATTTCTTGTAGTTATAAAAAAAAATTCAATCCTTAAAAATTGTTGAACCCTGCGCTATAACAATTAATTGTTTATACATACATACATATATATGTAATATGTATATATAATTATTACGTAAGATTTTTACATACAAACAAAATATAACTTTTCAAAATTTTTCATTTCATAAAAAATATCCGTAACAATTTACTTTTTTTCATAGTAAAATTAAAGTAAATTAAATTACATCCATATTTTTACAGATCACATTAATTTCAATCAAATTGAATATAAAATATTATGCGTTTCATTAATTAAAGTTTTAAAAAATTATATTGTCATATGAATAAATTCATTGGAATGATATAAGTTCTGAACTTAAACTTCATTAACATAATAATACTGATGCAAACAAATTTTAGCTAATATACTTCTATCATTTTATCAAGCCAACATAAATTATTCAATATTTATACATTTATATTATTCAATATTATGGAATATTCCATTCAATAAAGAATTATCATTATGTTAAACAAAAAGAGCTTTGTGCCTAAATAATGTGGTCAACATAATTAGCTAGAATGAACTGAGCGCAATTCGATCTAAGGATAAATTATTTTCCATACTAAATACTTCATGTCCAACGAAATTTTGTCATCAACTTCTACCTTTACTCCATGGTTGTTCTGTGGCAGATGCAAAAATTAAATAAAAGCAATTGGTTGCCATATTTATTCCTGCTGCCAACCAAAATACTGTATGCCATCGAGCCAGTGTTTCCTGTAACACAAAATGTAAAAGCTTATTGAATCTTTTTCTCACAACAAAATTTATTATCGTTTAATAAGAATGTATAGTTATACTGACATGTCCTTGGACTATTCTTCCAATAACGTATGGAGCTAAAAATCCACAAGCATTTGCTGCAGCATTTGTCAGTCCATAAAGAGTACCCGCGTATCGTGGTGCTAAAGCAATATGATTCATTTGATTTCCTGCATAAACTGCACCTTGTAGAGATCCTAATCCAGCGAGCATCATCATAACCGTCATACGATTACATTCAGCCCAGATAGCACCAATAAAACTGAGACTCGGTCCTAACGAAGCCACAGTGTTCCATAATTTGAACGATGCTAAAGGAGATATAAGTTGGCGGGCAAGAAGGGCATCTGCGAAACTTGAAATACCGAGTCCAAATAACCAAGAACTTAAGTAAGGTAATGCTGAAAGAAATGCGTCCTGTTGTACGTCGAAATGCAAAATTTTATCCATATAAGTTGGTAATTCTGTTAAAAGCGTATAAAATGCCCATGACTGTCCACATTGGGTGATAGCTATAGCCCACATGGGCAGTGATGTAAATACTGATAACCAAGGAACTCCTGGATCATCATCCTGATTTTAAAATACATTGAGTTATTAAATTTTGTCTATTATATGATAAAAGTTTAAGTTTAATTTAATAAAATTGAAAAGAACCTCATCTTTTTTTTCTACACTGGCCTCAATGTATGCTCTTTCAAGAGGATCAATCTTTTTATGTTGCGCAGGTGTATCATATACAAAAATTAGCCAAAATGCATACCACACAATGCCAAGACTTCCAAACAAATAAAATGCAAGGGGCCAGCCACCCCAAAGTTCTAATGAACAAAGCCATCCACTCACTGGTAGTGATATAACAGTTCCAAAATTTGCACCTACATAGAAATAATTATGACAAATCGAATATATCGTATATCGAAACAAGAATAATTACCTGCATATACTACAGCAGCAAATTTGCTTCTTTCTAAGGGAGGTACCCAGTGTGCTAACATACTATGCATTGCAGGAAATGTAACACCCTATTTATAAAATGATAGAAGTTATTTAAACTTATTTTTCCAATTATATTAATTTGTAAAATGAAAAGATACCTCTGTAAATCCTTCTGCTACTCGTACAGTTAAGAATGGTACTAATCCTATATAAGCTGCAAAAGGACTAATTACAGTCAATACAGCAGTCAGAAATACTCCTAATCCATATATTAGCTTTCCACCAAATTTTTCTGCCATTCTTCCACCTGGGACATTTGTAGTAACATAGCCAATAAAAAATGCACCCAATATAATACCTTGCGTTTTCTCATCCCAATTAAACTCTCCTGCACTCTTTAAAAATTTATATTATTTTTATTTATTTTTATTGACAATAATTAAAAATAATTTAAATAAAAAGAATTTTTAGAATATACTGAAACACAGTATTATAATGTTTTGACTAAAAGAACATATCCATATAATAAGATAAAGGCAAAAGATGTAGGCGTTGAAACATATGTTGATATGTTAGGTCATATTAAAAATGATAAGGTCGCATGAGTAATGTGATAATAAGATAAAAGCAATGTTGACATTTGATCTGCATAAATATTACGCATGTAAAACACATTAGTATTACAAACTAGAATTCAATATTTCATGAAATATGCAATATGTTTTTAATGATCATTGAATCTAATTTTTACATCATATATGAAGATACTAAACTTGCTACAAATACAAATTGAATTATATTATATTATAAACATTATGAAACATTATGAATGACATTGACAATTTTTAAAAAAATTATAAAATAACTTACTGGTATAAATGTTCCATTAATTGGTTTTTCTTTGGGACAAACATCTGTAGTATCATTATCATCACTATGTGGTATTGCTGTTTGATTTACCATTGAAACTATAGCCACAGATAAATTTACTCTCATAGCATACACAAGTGCAAACCCAAGAAATCCTAGAAAGCCTAATGTATGCCTTGCTTTTACGCATGATTTTGTATCAGATGGTATATCTGCTATACTAACTAAAAATACAATTTCATAATTAGGATTATTTAGACAGAGCAAAAATAAAAAAATTTCTAAATTTATTTAAATATATAATTTATAAGTATAAAATTATTGAAGTATATTTAGTGTATTAAGTATATTGAGTATATTTATTGCTTAATTATAAAATTGATGAATATTTAAGTAATAATGTTTATGAAATGAATAAATTTATTAGTAATACAATTTTTGACAACATCTTCTAGAATTAATAATTGACTATCTGATTTAATTTTATACATATATTTTTCAAAATAATACTGGACATATGTTTCTGAATTAGAGTATATTTAAAGTTTAGAGATTACAATAAATTTTTAATTGCATCAAACTCTCCAATTATTTAACATTTTTAGTCTCACTTAAATGCTAAAATTCAATTTCAATAATATGTGATGTTATTTCAAATTAACCTGATGTATCTTCTGACAACTTTTTATACAATTTCTGGTCCTTCCTTTTCCTTGACATTTGTTATTACACTTTTACTTTTGCTATATTCACCTACTTCTAAACGTAAGATTTTCATTCACGTAAGGATAATTTATAAATAAATAAAACTTCAGTAACAATCATAACGTGTTTTTAAAAGAAAAAAAGTAACTATCAATAAAAAACTTCTAAAATGTACTTTCGATTGATATAGTTCACATAAAATAACATATTCAGATAGGTTGATAGCTGGTAATAATACAAAGAACTTATACATCTGTCAATCCTTTGTTTTCAAACAATGCCCATTATCACGTTGTGAGCTCTCAATGATCGTGAATACTTTTAAAATACAATAAGACAACAGAGTTACGAAGAGAAGTACTCGAATACAGTTTTTTCCGATTGAAAAAAATTATTTGAAATAAACCTTTTTCCAAAGAATCATTGATACACAAAGGCTGGTCATCTCTTGAAACACTGGGATCCAGTACTTCCATGTTGTGCGCTTTTTCACAGATGCTAAATCGCTTTCCCGAAGAATTTGTCGTTTGAAACATGGAAATTCCAAGTTTACATGCTTACAATCGTTTCATTTGTCGCATTGACACGATAGAACAGAATGATTCACAATTTCGTAGATTTTATAATGAATCGTGACAGCAATACAACGCGTATTATGCGAACTGTCGTCTGCTGCCATCGTGTTGGCGCGAATAGCTGCGCACTCACGTCATTTGAGACTAATACTTAAACTCGACTGTGTGTGCATAGGCAAGCATTTATACAAGCGTGCTCTACTGCTTCTGAACTTTCTACAATTGAATAATTAAAGAATGAATTGAAACTTATTGAATGATATTTGAGTCATTTGAGATGATCAAATAACGTCTGACTTGGATACATTCTATGAACTTCGTTCCTCGATCCGTATCGTTATTAATTAGATTTTCTCAAATAACTACATTGTTGAATAAGGACAAAAATGCAAGAATTTTTTCACGCATGAATCATACACGATTATGAAAAAGTAGCGAGAGCTCATGCCGTTTTAACAATAGAAACTATATATCGTCCTTTTGATAAAACTTTTAAAGAATTATCGGTTTGCATGAAATTATTCAAAGGAAACGAAAAAAGCTATGAATACAGAAATTTTTCATGAGTAAAAGACTTTTATTTATATATCAGTATAATAAAAAACATAGATGTGTTTACATTCCTTTAATAAAAATCCGGATAATTTTAGTTCGTAATAAAATTCAAAAAATTTATTTAAATGTAAAACAAGTTCTTTATTAATGAGTTGCTGTGCTCTTTTTTTTAAAGAAAATTGTATAAATAAAAAGAATTTATGTTAAATTATTTGAAATTTCACTGCAGCATAAACCATTATATAATTGTTAAATAGTTCAAAAATTACCTAATTACATAATTACAAAATGATTATCTATATACATAATTTCTTTTAATATATTATTCCAAACTTCTTAGCAATTTTATAAGTTGAACAAACAACCATCATTTCTTATGAAAAGTAGCTACAATGCAATATGTAAATATTTTTCTTATTAACTACATATTTCTTAATCGGGTTCCTATCAATTCAATACTTCATAATTTTTGGTATTTATTAAAATTTCATCAACATTAAAAATGTATAAATATTATTAATTACGCAAATGGTCAGTATCCTGTAATATAAGATAAGAACTATATATATATATATACAGTAAATTTTCGTATTGGAAACATTTTGTAAACTCTTCTAGATACTACATTTTTGTATTGTTTTTAGATTCAAAATATTTCGAATTATGTATGAATATATTATTATTCTTCTTAAATGCATTATGTATATGAGAAAACCATGTTGATTCTTCTTTTCTTTTTTTTAATCATTATAAACGCAATTACAACAGGAATTGTTCATAAATTTTACATTCTATTTTATTCTTATTTCAAAAATATGCAAATCAAAAAAAGCAAATAATAATTTCGTGATATAATTATTTAAGTACCATTTTATATTTCATACAAGATGTTTAATATAACAAATAACTATAAACAAAATATAATTTGTAAAATGATATTGATAAAATATAATATATAAGTACACAACAAAGGAGATATAATGCATAAAATGAAACTATAAACTTTTAATACCTAAACCACAGCATTTGTAAATTTATATTTCAAATATGTAATTAATTAAAATAAAATAAATATACATATTTGATTTATCTAGTAACATTTTAATCGGTAGTATTAGAAACAAGCTATTTAAAAGCTTTGCATTTTATGAAAATACTTATATTATAAGTATTTTAAATTCAAAAACATAAAAGTGATCTATTATCACATGTCCTTTTTATTGAGTTATATGGAAAGTAAATCATTTGTCATGATTCGTTTATTTATACTTAAATTATATACATATATTAATATGGAAATATAAATAAAAAAAAAAATTTAAGTGTAAATTAAAAAATTCGTACTTGAATACGTATAGATATAAATGCGTACATACAATTAATATAAATATGAATCTAAAATTTTTTATCTCAATTCAGAATAAATAAAAATTTAGAAATAAAATAAAATCTTTCCATTTAACTCAATACAATAACTGATTTTAATATTGAAAATTCACATCTTTATCGTTATTACGTTAAGATGTTACAATTCTAAATATTTCACATAATTGTGTTGAAATCCTTATAAATTGCTATGTGTATGTATAACAATAACGTCGATCAGTAACAATTATACTAATACCTACTCAATGATCGATGTAACGCTAATTTAATTATCTGTATGTAAATTTATAGATATATTAAAATGAAAGGAACGTCATACCACAGTAATGTACGTCAACATTTACTAAACAGTACCTTCTTTGGTAAATAGAATAAATAAGTGTTTAAAATAATAGTTAAAAACTTTAGAATCGCATACACTCTTAAGAATAAAACTTAAAAATCTAGTAAAAAGAGAATTATTATAACATTCCGAAAAATCACAGGAGATACAGTAAATATGATGCTTAATTAATGCGAATTTATAATTATTCTAAATCAAAGCTGTCTACATAAGATTAAAAATTATGATCAAAGGAAGGACTAATACATAGATATAAGCATACAACTAATTGGCAAAATACTTTTAAAATCATGACTCAGATCTTGTACTAATATACAAGAATTTTTCTTGTGTAAAATTTGCTATGTAAAATTTAATCTCCAAATTTGATACAATGTATCAAGCAAGATATGTATACATATGACTCAAAAAATTATTTTTGAAAATGCTACATAATTTAATGCGTTTTTAGAATTAAATTTCATTTATAAAAACAAAATTCATTACCAAAATGCTACCAGAGCATTAAACATGGTATATATACTGTTGTGTGTGTGTGTGTGTGTAATATTATATATATATTATACACACACACACACACACACACAACTAATTTTTTAATTGAAAGTTGAAAGTCTGAGTACTCAAATACTTTCATTACCAAGCCACTGTTGAAGGAACGTGAGGACCAACTGTAAAATCTTTATATTGAGAAAAAACACAGATCTGAAAAAGATTTCAGATAAAGTAAAGAAATTTAAAATAGTTTTATTTAAACTAACCTTGTCTTTTAGTCGTTGGCAAAGCTGTAATGCTATAGTAAGCAGTACTAAAGCATCATTCAACCATGGAACACTGCATTCTGCTTGTTGTGTTTCATACTTAACATTACCATGTGCATTTTCTAACTGGTATATTGCTAAAACTAGTTTATAACTCTGGATATAAAAACTAATAGCTAAATTTTCTGGAAGATTAGGATTTAATGATTTCTGCAATAAAAGAAGTCCAATAATTTAGATATGAAATATATGATATAAAATTTGACTGTATTTAATGCCATTTAAAAACATTTACATACTTACCATATTACGACTTTTAATGAGATCATCAATGGTCTTTTTTCTAGGAACAATTAAACTTGTACGACTGCGTTGGAGACAACCAAGTATGTTCCCTAATACATGCATAACTTCATCAGATGTCTTAAAGGGATAATGACGATCAACATTATCTATGTGAGCAATGGCTTGTTGTAAATGATTAGCAGCATCTTGAATTTGTTGCAATTTCCAAGGGTGTTCTGTTTGTATACTTGTTCTCATATTAATGTTTTGTTGACGTTGGACTTTAAAATTAACTTCCTACAAACATGTTCTTTTAGATGATAATATAGTTACAAATTAAAAATACAATTATTACTTACTGCATTCGTAATACTATCACCAGTTAAAACAGCTACACATTTCACTTGATCGTGTGGTGCGGCAAATACAAATCTATCTGTCTTGTTGTGTTGATCATTGCCAAATAATGCTAATGGAAATCTTTGTGCACATTCCTGTAACATAAACACACAGCTAAATAATAATTTCTTTGTTTTACGAATAACTCCAAAAACATATAACATACCATTAAAATATTTCTTAATTGTGATAGCGAAGAATGAACCTCTTCATGAAGCACCCATTCAAACTCCATTTGCTGAAACGTTTTATAATATTTTGTAATGCAAATGTTAATAATATTTGCCTAATATATCTTTGAACACAATACGTCTTACAGTTGCACTTATTCCATATATTACATTCATTTCCAAATGAATATAAATGATTTTTATACACCAATTTGGGTTTTGTATCCGCCAAATTGTAAAACTATATTGAGCGAGTATTTTCAAATAATTTAGTCAATTATATTGTTAGAGAATAAATATTCTTACGAACTTTTGAAACAGAACTGTCAAATTAAGCATTCATGTATTCAAATAAAAAATAAATGTGACATTACAGAATCATTCACTAGATGAAACATAACCACAATGAACTTGTTTCAACAAGAACAGTAAGAGTAAATTGATTAGTTCGACGATAGATAAGGTACACTATCATTGCGAACTGCGAGACGATGAGGTCGCCTAAGTGATTAGATAAACGGTAGGCAAAGGCAAATAGCTTACGAGATTGTGGGCCTCCTCCTTCTCGCAGTCAGCCATTTTCTCTACCGGGTGATGCCTCTACTTGCTTCCACTTTACTGCTACTTCCACTTGTGCTTCCACTTGCTTCCTAGTTACTCGAGATGTATCTGCTTAATCTTTAAGCAAAATTCGTAGAATTTCTACTTTTCTCTTGATATATTTCATTTATTATTCGATCTGCGAACGAACGTTATCATCACGTTAAACGTCGAAGATAAATCTCGTCATCTTTTTCGATGTGAAACTTAAATAGATAAATCGTTATCGTTACAAGGAAGCCTTATGTTCTAGGATCAGTACGAATTATTGAAGAAACTGACCTATCGATGAATAAGCTCGAATATTTATAAATAAAATAGTGATACTTCTCGTATCTACAAAAAAAGTAAGAACAAATTTATGATTTAAATAATGTTTCATTAAATATGTACAAAATTTTTATTTTATATTTAAAATATTTTATGTAAAAATTATTATATTATATATACAAATTTTGAACTTTTTAAAGAGAAAGAGAAAGAAAGAGAAGGAAGAAGGCAGAGAGGAAAAGAGAAAGAGAGAGAGAGAGAAATCTGGATTAGATAACACACACACACACACACACATATATATATATATAATGTTATTCTAATGTTATTCTATAATGTTATTATGTAATTCTACAAATCTTAAGTGTGTATACATATATAAATCTCAAGAGAGAGAGAGAGAAAGTGTGTGTGTGTGTGTGTGTATGAACTTCGTACTTGTGGAATTACGCAAAAATCCAAAGATTATATTAAATAATTATTTTACTATTTTATTAAATTACTCTTTTCAGGAATTTTTCCATTTAATTTTATAGTTTTCGCCATTATAAATAATTTATTATTAAAAATGAGTCTTAAATTATACTATGATTTATTATCACAGCCAAGTAGAGCGCTTTATATATTTTTAAAAGTGTGTAATGTACCATTTGAAGAAAAACGTATAAATATAGGAAAAGGTGAACATCTTAGTCCAGAGTATCAAAAAATTCATCCTTTTCAAAAAGTACCTGCTGTTCAGCATAATGGTTTTAATATGATGGAAAGGTATTATTATTTTATGACTTATATATATTATGTTTCATTTTTTATTTTTTTACTTTTCATATTTAGAAACTAATAATTTCAACTGAAGTTAAAAATATCATTGATATCTTTTAACAACTTTTCACTTTTAATCTCTGAACCAATATGTAAAATTATTGTAACAAACATCATTGTAAATACAATATACAAGTTATAAATAATAATATTACAATTTAATTTAGAAGAAATTAAAAAGTATTACATTTTTTGTAGTGTTGCAATTTTGAGATACATCTGTGAAGAATTTAAGGTAGCTGATCATTGGTATCCCAAAGACTTAAAACTTCGACTTAGAGTTGATGAGTATCTTGAATGGCAACATTTTAATACAAGACTAGATTGTGCTTCATATTTTTTCGTGAATGTAGAAAAAATTTCTTTATTTGTAAATAGAGTATGATATTAAGTACTTTATGTTCTTACTATTGATAAAAATTTTTATTATAGTACTTGAAGCCACTATTAACTGGAAAACCAACGAATCCAGAAAGTCTATTACAACATGAAAAGCGTATGATTCAAACACTTGATAAATTAGAAAATGTCTGGTTAAAAGACAAAAATTTCTTAACTGGTTCTGAGATAAGCATTGCTGATATTTTAGGGTCGTGTGAGGTGGAACAAGTTCGTAAGTAATAATATGTGCATTTATTAAGAATAAAATAAATATAAATAAACAATGAATTTGTTAGAAGTAAACTATTTTCATGATTAATATATAGAATAACAAAAAATAAAGATTGTGTTATTATATTACAATATAAATCAAATTTTTAATTGTAGGAATAATAGGATATAATCCACAAGAAAATCGACCATGCTTAGCTGCATGGATGAAAAAAGTTGCAGATGAAACAAGTCCTTATTATCAGGAAGCCCATGTACTTTTAAACAAACTGACAAATAAGGTAAAACAAGAGTCATTAAAAAGTAAGTTTTAATAATTGCGAATTTTGAATCTATACAAAAATTTTTTGCAAATTTTTACAATTTTTTACAACGTTTATATTCTTTTTTTACAAAATGATATTCTTATTTATAATGTTTAAAAAAATTTGTAATTTAAAAAGACTCGACTTTGTATTTTGATCAATTGAAAGAAATGTAATTAGTCAAGATATATTTTTTTATTAAATATATATTAGGCACATATGTATGTAAATGTAGTAGTGCTTTACCATATTATGTGTATGATATGAAGTAACAGTCTTATTGCATAAAAAGTTTATATTATAAAATGTTAAACATTGTTTTTGTTATTACTGTTATTACTATATTATTTTTATATTACTATTTTATTATATAATGTTATATTTCAAAACTGAGTTTTGAGGTTTTTGTATGAAAAGATTATACAAAAATATCTTTTATATTAATTTGTAATCCACATAAAATATATTTTGTGCATCAAAGCGATGTTTTGAATTTCACGATACTTTTAGAATGATTAATTTTAAATGACTTTTTTTAATTTTGGCATTTTCTTTGGACATCTTTGTACGTGAATATCCCAATGTTTCTCTTGGCACCGTTCATCACAATAAAAAGCCATTTCACATCCTAAACATTTAAATTTTGGCCCGATAGTACCACAGTTTGAGCATGTGAAATTATGCGAGCTATTCGGACTGCGATTCACTTTACCTAGATGGGGTGTCTCGCAATTTCTAATTTCCGTTTCTGGTACGTTTTTCGATAATTGTGCGTACGAAGAAATTACTGGCATTCGATATTGCGCCGCTGAAACAATAGACGTCATCGATCGTCCATCATTACCAATAACTGAATTTGTCGGCACAAAATTATCCGTAGTTTTCACAAGTGCCAGTCGATCGAATAAAAAATTTTGCATTTGTTGATACTTGGTGTTTTCGTGGCTTTGCTCGTTGAAATTATTGTCTTGTGTTTGATTAGTTACGTCACGATTAATAATTGATTTCGTAGCGGCCGGTACGTGAGGTGGTTCTCTATCAATAACATTTGGAATACTTGCGGACGATAATGCTTCTGTTTCGGATCTGTTGTAAGTCAGCGTATCTCGTTGCCGATCAAAGGAAGCAGCAGCGACGACAGCAGCGGCTGCTGCTGCAGCAACAACATCCGGTATCATTCTGTTCTGAGAGAACTGATTATTTGTTGGATAGCTAATTAAAGGATTACGAGGCAGGGCCTGATGTGAAGTAGATAAAGACGGCGGTGATAGAAACAACGACGGTAAACAGGTCGTTGCACCAATGTTGTTGGTGGTAGAGTTTCCACGAAGACGATCAAACTCCAAATTACTCGGATGCTGCAGAGTGCTCGTTGATGGCGACGGATACCTCACAATTGGATCTTGTAGTAAAGGGAAACGTTTGTCTGTATGTTGCATGGTTCGTAGGCTCTCTTGCGTGGGAAAATGAAGTGGCAAGGAACCGGTATGTAACCGTGGGGATACGGATAAGGACCATAAGGGTAAATTGCTGGATGATAATTTAAGGCAGTACCGTTGTAAGGATCAATCTGTAATTGAAAAAGTTATATGATTGTACTTTATAAATTATTTATATAATATTA
Source organism: Melipona beecheii (assembly GCA_032399605.1). NCBI lineage: Eukaryota > Metazoa > Arthropoda > Insecta > Hymenoptera > Apidae > Melipona > Melipona beecheii. The sequence goes on along the minus strand of JAUCMO010000310.1, from coordinate 2,417,246 downwards.
TATATTTTAATTATTATATTATATAATATTATATATTTATATAATAAATTCATTTAGTAATTAAATTAAATTATTTAGTAACGCAATAAATGTGTTACATAAATATTTTGATTTAATTAATACGTTCTCTGCAAAAATTAGGTAATTATAGACTGTTAATTAGTTTCAATTTTGTCAAAATGATAAAAAGAAAGGAAAAGATTAAGTTACTTTTGTTATTACTTACAGCGTAATTATTTGGATAAAATTGTGTCATGGGAAGAGGTGGACAAATGCCTGGTCGCAAAGGAGGAATTGCCGCAACAGGTTGCGAAAGAGTCACGGATGCTGCGACGTGTTGCAGTTGCTGTTGCTGATGATGATATTGCCATTTCTCTGTACCGCGTTGGGGTGTTGTATTTATCATGTGATTATTGATATTAGATCCAGTAATCTTTGGTTTCTCAGACCCAGGAATTTGCTACGATATATTATAAAATCATTCAAGGTATATATTTCGAAGAAAAAGAAAATCTAAAAATTCTATTGAAGGCATTGCTCTTACACGTGTGATATTTTCTGTCGGCACGTTTTCTGCGACGTGTAATTTGGACTTGGCCATCGAGGTCTGCTTTTTTGACATTCGAGCCAACCAGTTGCCAAGAGTAGGAAATTGTTCGGTTATAGAATGATTCCCACTGTTCCTCTGCACAGAATCGGTCGAAATTTCTTCTCCTTTATAGTTTTGTCGCAATCTATCGTTCGTACGTGTACGGTAGAATGAAAAGTAGAAATATACAGATAACAAAATGTATCAATTTTTAACTTACATGAATTGTTCCTGATTCAACATTCGTAGAGAATTAAATTGATTTGATTGGCCGGAACTTGGTGAAACCTGAAACCGAATATACCAGAAAATAATATTAGAAACAAGGATATATTCGACTGAATATTACAATACAATATTTATACAAACCTGCGCATTCATGCTATTCATGCTATTCTCGTGAGCTTTCGCGAACGAAATTTCCTTCTGATTGGATCTATAAAAATTAGATTGTACCGTCTGCTCTCTCGACGAAGGAAGCTGCTTGGCAGGTATCGTCTCGAACGTTTCGTTCTTTTGAACAGTCGTTGACACCTCCACGCCATTAGTTGCGGAACTTATTACCGACTCGGCATCGGGAAATCCAAGACATTTGATCTTTTCCGGCTCTTGGATCATAAAGTGACGCTGATTGCGAGGGAATTCCTCGATCGATTTACTCTTTTCGTTGCTCCTCTCCCGTGTCGCGCGTAGATTGTTCTCTGGCAATTGAGCAATCTTTTTCGAGTAATTGAAATCTCTCTTGTTCGCACCGAAGTCGGAACTTTCCACGTCGATGTGAAGCACAGGTATGTCGCGTGCATGTTTCTCGATATCTGGAGGTCCTTTGTTCACAGACTCGGTCAAATTCCCAGCAAGCGGATCTGTAGGGAACGTCGGTTTCATCAATTCTTCAGTCACCGGCCAAACTTTCCTCTCGGCGGCTTGCAACTCCTCTTCCACCGAGTCTTGACTCGACGAGATCGTTAGGCACAATGGTAAAATTGGTGGGCTATTTCGAACTTCCTCCGGCAGAATGATATCGCAATCTAGAGACGATCGTGGCGACAATTTAGGCGGTTCGGGTGACGACACCGGAGAACTGTCATTCGTTTGGAAATCTGTTTTCCTTTTGTTTAAGCTTACGCATGGATAGTTGTTATCAGAAGGGTTCGTGCTATCGTTATTTATATCGACCGCTTCTTTAGAGATCGAGAGGGCTGCGGACAATTTGTTATGTAATTTTGACAGGTTCTCTATTTGCTTTTCGTAACGGTTCATCACTTGCCTCAGTCTGGTATTCTCCTGAGAGTTCAAGTCTCTCGCCATTTCTTTGGCCAGATCCATAGCTTTGCCCCGTAATTCGCGAAGCTTTTGCTTCAATCGGTTTCGCCGATACTTCAGCTTGTAGCTGTCGGTGTTCAAAGCGGTGAAATCCGCATCCTTTTCGTACAGTATGTCGTCCCAGTTACCGGTGCTCAGACTGAACGGTGACCGAGACGCTCCGTCCGTGATGATTCTATAGTTCGACTCGTGCTCCACTCTCGTGACGATTTGAGAATCGTTGTACCCATCTGTTTCTGTCACCAATCAAGAAATAACGTTCCAATAAAATCAAGGGACATTTGACATTGACTGTGAACAAAATGTAATTTGAAAAGAATGGAACCTAAATTGAAGATCGTTTTACCTACCAAATAACGAATACTATACTTTGGATATTTTGCATTTTTTTACATACTACGTGTATCAAATCTCCCATAAACGTACAAAAATTTCGACGGACGTTGAACGTGATAAATAATACAATTTTTTTTGCTTTTTATCGTTACCCGTATGCAGGACCTTCTTCAGTTTCAGCGGAGGTACCAACTTATTCCCGCTTCTCTCGTCTTCTCTCGTCGTGGAGGCAGCTCTGACGCATTTCTCAGTACAAAGATTCTGTATGCCCTCGGTCGCGTTCGAGCCACAGAAGTTTGTCAGGAATTCCTTGATCGAGCCCTCCGTGCATTTCCCTTTGCTCTGGCTGGCATCTTTTGTTTCCTGCGAATTTACTTTCTTCTTCTTTCCGTTCTCTTTGGCTTCTCTTGTGTTCTTCTCGTTGTGTTTCGCGTTGTTGTCGCTCCTCCTCTTTATCGTGCTGAGGCTCTCGACGCTTGAGATTTGCGGAACGACGTAATTCATCGAGCTTATAGCGTCTTTCGACGACATCTGCTCCTCGGGATTAACGTCCACGTCCTTTTGGAACTGCTCGTTCGGCAACGCGCCGATCGATTTCATTGATTCTACGTTCGCAGTGGATTTGGGCGGTTGTACGAGGATGGCTGGCGAATCTTTTCGAAAGAATCTCGTAGGTATGGATGGTGCCGGAAGTATAGGTAACGAACGATTCGGTTGCACTGGGATGAAACACGGTCCACGATCTCGCAAAGCAGTTGCTAAACTGCCGTTTCCATTGCAACTTAATTTGCTCGGATTATCTGCTATTACGATTCGAGGTTCTGGAATGCAGTGACAAATTTTATACAGAGAAGACAACATTTGGTTAATTGTGTTTCGGCAGCTTATTGAAAATTGATTCGTATTCGCGTACTTATGACTCGTTTAGGGCATACTTCGTGATAACTCGATTAGAAAACGTGTGATATAAAGTGGGCAAATTGAAAAGTAAATTTTAAATCGAAGAACGTTTTAGATCGAGCACGTCACGCGAGAATAACCAAAAGAATGATTTATTGATGAGCATTCCATGATCAATTTGCGTTGCGAGGGAAGACACTTGTCCATCGATTTTTACGGGAAGACTTAACTTGGTTGTTCATTCTCACTAATTCTACGAACAGAAATTGTGCGCGTTCGTCAAAAGAAAAAAGTACACCTGTGTATTTTGATTTATTAACGTGTAAGATAATTAATTTTCCAGCAAACGAAATTCAGACTGTAGACAAATACGTCGTACGAGGAAATTTTAAAGAAAGTTTAAGCACGTGTTTTGTTACAAAAACTTTACGCACAACAATAAGTACATATTTCTTCTTTAGCAAGTGCCTCTGTTTGTGAACGAAAGAAAGAAAAAAAAGGGGATACTCGAACTAAAAGACAATTGAAGTGCCATAAAATTATCTTTAATCGGATAATACCGCTTATACCTAATACAATATTCGTAGCGCACTTCTCCCCTTCCGCTTTGTTAACCATGTCCGTCTTTACGTCACAGAATCGTTTCAATATCGTTTGTTTCCACGTGTTTTTCTCGTCGGCTGTCAAATCAACGAAAATAGGCTTCTGTTGATCCTGCGTGGCGGAGTTCACGCTCTCCTCCTCCTCCGGCGTGCATTCGAAATTATCCTCGTCGATCTTCTTCCTCGAGACATCCTCGTCTCCTCTCAAACGTTCTTCGTACGCTTTCCGACTTTTTCGAACCTCGTCGGAGCTACTGATCAAACAGACATTCTGTTCCTCCTCGAAACTCGCGGCATTCTCCTCGCAATACAAATGTTGCACGTGGCAGCCATTTTTCTCTTCCTTGCCGTGCAGCTTGCTCGAAGATTCTTGAAGAAACGACAAACTTGGAGTACCAGAGGAATCTTTGATCTTCTTGTAAATAATACTGTCGCGAGATATCATTACCTTCGGCCAGCTAGCCTTTGTGAATAATTTAAACGTCGGCTTCTGCTTCTTCGATTTTCCTCTCGGTTTTTTCCGCGAATCATTCGATTTGCAACTACCAAGTTCTTTCATTTTTCTTTTCTCTCTCTCTCTCTCTCTCTCTCTCTCTCTCTCTCTTTCTCTCTCTTCTGACGTAAGTGGTAGGAGGTAGTATGTAATGATTTGTTCGGAACGCGAGAAGGGAAATAGGTTCTTCGCGCTTCTATCGATTCGTGTCGATAAAAAATTAAAATTGGCAACTGCTTTTTCAAAGATATTTCGCGTTTGGCTTTTCGGTCATGAATATTCTTAGAACTGGTACATTCAGATAACAAGATATTGAACTCAAACGCGATAGAAACAACAAAAATGTTCAAAATGAAAGTTTTACCGAAACTACTGCGATTTACATTTCATGATAATTTCTTACGATTCAGGATGCATCGTGGAATGTTTCTCGAGTAATATTATTGAAATGCATAAAGTATTATATTTGGAAAATCTGTGACGTTTCGATCTCTCTTCTCTCTCAAATGTCACGAAGTTCTCATATTTCCGTGTATCATTTCGCGCCAAATTGTTTTGAATGTTTAAATTAAATGTAGAAATTACGCATCACGCTTTTTTTTCTATTAATTTCTTCATATAGCCTTATATAGACACAAAACGCAAAATTGATTCGAATGGATGAGAACGTTCGTAAAAGTTTCAACTGTAAGGTACTTATCGTTTAAAAAATAGTTTATTCTGCATTTTAGGCGCGATATAAATCTTCGTGAAAAGTATATTTTTGTGAGACTAATTTCTAAAGAGAAATGCGAAGCACTCTTCGAAAAATTATTGAGCGTAAAATATAAATCTTTGTGAAAAAGAATGTAAGAATAATTTTTAAAAGGCGCGAAGTACTCTTCTGTTTTTACGCGAGACAAATTAGTCCTTTCTTTGGCACGTTTGGGACAAAATCGCTTTATTTACATGTTAAAATGAATATTAAAATGTCGTTGTTTTAATGTAATGTAATAGTATTACATTTTCAACGCACGCTTAATTCTTCGTAAAAATTGGGCGTGATTTATTTTACTCGGTCTTTCACTTCGTCAAGTTCTTGTATGATCAATCATACTCATGCTTTTCACCATAAATAGGTAGCGTTAAGCAATTGTTAAATATCATATATATATATATTTCACCTTTATCGATGCAGATATATCTTTTTTTATAAACACGCACGCACCAAAATTGTCACAATAAGAAATAATGCCATTTGCGGGTCACAAAGTGTCTTCCACTGTCTTCGTTCACGTTCAACAAAATTACTATTTAAAAAAGGAAAAAAGAACATACGTTAGAGTTCGCCGTATTAAAAAAAAAATTCAAATTCTAGAAACGAAGAATAAAAAACAAAGCATCGTTTAACGTGAAGAGTAGTCTCATGCAGTCTTATATCTCCCGAGATCTCGATAATGTTGTACAGTACAAAAAAAAAACTCTTTTGTCAATTCTTTTGCCCGAAATTCCGTAAAAAAATAAACGAAGAGAAGCAGCGACGATGTTGCGTGTGTTGAGTGCACGTGCAATGATATCCTTTTGGTGAAACTGAAAATAGACGAACGGACGATTGAAAATCATTGAAAATAAAAATCGAGCGTGCAAATGTTGAGAATTTCGACTTAAGAAACAGTCTTGAATGTGAAACTGAACTATTCCGACTGGCACATGTCGCAAAGTGCATAGACGTCGAGACAGTGTCGCGCGAAAAGTGAAGCCAGAAACCAAGTAATCTTACACGTACACTCGTATTCCCACTTCTAGAAAAGTTCTTCGCAATTGGCCGACTAGAACGCAGTCGTTTGGCGCAGCTCGGAAATACAATGTTTATTGTATGCCGGCGAGATATGTAAGAGAAAGGATAATAAATTCATTTGTGACGTTGCTTCCGAAACTTCCTTTTCTTCCATGATATGCCACGCTATCTTTCTTCGTCGCTTCGATTGGAGAGGTTGAAATGCAATGGACACGCTAGTGATTACAGATTCTTTCTTCTTTTTCTTTTTTTTTTTTTTTGCTTTTTTTCCCTCTCATACATTAGGAATACACTTTGGGGAAAGATTTAAGATGATATGTGTTTTAGACGTGAATATTTGCTACAGTACGTACCGTACTATGAAATAATGAAGATTTTTTTTTTTACTACAGAAGAGAATCTTGATGCTTCGACAATTATTTGTCATTTGAATATCCTCTGCTTCTCCCACACAAAATTATTTTACAAGGTAAATGTGCTGCCTATGATGAAGAAGAAAATATGTTTTTCAAAGAAATGTAAGATCACTGTCTAAAAACTCCTAAGAAGACTTTTCAAAAGATTAACAAATAATTGCTACTTTATGTCTACCTATTATTATTGCTATTGTCCATTCGTTGCATCTATTACTGCAATTAATACGTCTAAGGAACTAAAAATGTTAATTTTTTTTTCAATGCAAAATTTCCTACACCCATACAGCGTGCAGTAGTATCTCGACACAGCGATTCTTTGTTAAATTTAACTACTCTGTGTGAAATGGTCATTGTACGTTGGATGATATCGATCGACTTTTTCATTCTTCAGACGCTTAAATGTAAAAGTTCCCCTTACAAAATCGATTCGCCGAATAATCGGTGCATTGTATATTTCCCACGAGAAACTCATCGGAGGACAGTTATTACCAGCTCTATAAAACATGATAATGGTTTCCTTTTAAAAGTTTTAGAAACACTTTTAACAAAAAGAAGAAAAAATTCAATACTATCTTTTCGGAAGCCTTCAGACGTGACACAATACCTGCGTCTGCGATGATTTTTTGGGTAGAATCTCTGCTTTGAGTTACATTGACATTAAAATTATCTTTCTTCCATGAGTCGTCCTTATTGTATTCTTCAATATTTATAATAAAGTTATTGTTAATTATCATTATACCTGGTTAAAATTATTGTTTGTTACTGTAATGAAAACTAAAAATAGTAACGGTGTTCTCTTCACTAAGAGGTTGATTTTTTTCGAAAGTTTCAAACAGGACTACAATAACTAGAGATATTTCGAAGTTAATAAACTAGGAATATTCGTCAAATATGCGTTTCGAATATTCTACAAATATAGATTGTATATTTTGCTTGCAATATGAATACTTAACAAACGAAACGCAGCCACATGTGCGTTTTCCCACCTAAAGAAAGTCGACAACGTAGGGAAGCTCGGCAACGAACACGTACACAAATAAAAGGGGTGAATCACCCTACCGTTTTGTTTCTGCCGGTTCTTCTTTTTCGCTAAAATTAATAAAATAAAATCAAATCAAATCAAATCAAATATGTTCGATAACGTGTATTCACAGAATGTGTTTCGATGAAACGTATTTTAGAGTATTTAAAGAAGTATTACTACAAGTGCTTACGCGAGTTCTAACATTTCAGTTATCATATTTTAGTAACAAGTATTTAAACTTGATTGATCAATAGCTGTAAACACTCTGAAATGATATTGAAAAATGAATTAAAATGATACTGATAACATTAAGAACATTTTGGAAAGAAATTCTGTCATACAACATGCAACTGAAATATGTTGTCGGATTATTATTGACCAAACAAATGACGAAATCGCGGGTTACCGCTTGTAAATAATGAACAAACTTATACCTCATCAATCCTCGATGTCAGTTCTTCCTGGGTTAATTTAGCCCTATTTTTGTTTCATCGGCATTCGCGGCAGTAATAAAAATATCTTGTGGTCATTGAAGTAAATCATAGAAATTCTACGGATCGATGCCTCGTTATAATAATCATTTGTTTAACGTAAAGAAAATCATTTAGTTAAAAATATAGCCTTTGCAGATTGATTAATTAAAAGGAACGATTGATTAAAGAATATAAGAAACGTTGTTTGGAAAGAAAATAAAACCTTGGACAGTGTGAAATGGTGGTGGAAAGAGTGAGGAATAATACGTCAAAGACAAACACGATTTGTGGATCACCGTCTTACAATCGAAAAGAAACTAAACTCAAAGATGTTTGCTCGAGTAAACAACAGAACACTTGTGTTCGAACCGCCGAGTATAAATCTGACCAATATCGTTATTCGTGCAATGAAAAGGAGGTAATTTATCCTAATATTTTAGCAGATTGTTAATTAATTAATTATACAAATAATCCTATCTGTAGTGATCGTATGTTAAATCATTTAGTCAGTCAAAAGGATAGGTAAAAGTAAACCAAAAATGCAACTTAGCGGGAAGAAGATCGCGAAGAAGAGATTACTGCACCCAAAAATTTTAACGAAAGAAGAGTACGAGGAATTTCGAAAGTATAGCTCTATGACGAAGGAAGAACGAGAAGCAGCATTTAAAGCAGAGGAGAAGGAGAGACAAAGACTTATAAAAGAGAGCACAGAGAGGAAAGAGGAGTTTCGTAGATTAGATCAAGAAAGGCCTCGAGAGAAGTGTCCGCAATTGATCGAAATAGAAGAGGAAGCTAGGAAAAGGGCGAAACATGTGCTCGAAAGAGCAGAGAATATGAAACTTGAACGAGAGGAAGAAATTCAAAAGTGCAACAGAATCATTTTAGAGACTAAATGTCGAGCAATCAGAGATGCCCAGGTAATGCACGATTTGAAATAACAAATATTTAAATAAAATTTTGATTTTAGCATTTTTATCTAAATCTCGTAATTTTCTTTTTTTTTTTTACAGATAGCAGAAAAGAGACTGATTGAACTCGAATTGGAAGAAGAAGAGAAACGTCTCAATGATATGATGGAGAATGAAAGAAGATGGGCAATTAAAGAAGAGATTAAAAAGGAACAGGACGAAGCGGTGAAGAGGCAAAAATTTGCCAACAGTCTCATGGATCAAATAAAGGAAAACGAAGAAAACAGGATACTGGAGTTTGAAAGGAAGCAAGAGGAGAGTCGGTTAATTAATTTGAGCAACATCAATTGGCAACAGGAAGAAATTGCAAAATTGCGAAACAAAGAATCTGAAAATGAACTAGTACGGCAACAAATTGCTGAAGGAAACGAACAATTGAAACATTTTAAGGCTATGGAGGAGCAGGAAAATAAAATCATTGATCTTAGGTAGAATTTGTTACATTGTTGAATTATTGAATTTTTGATCGATCATTAACAATAATATTTTATTGTAGGATACAAGAGTATCAACGATGTAAGGCAGAGAGGGAAACGAAATTGGCTGAAGAGCGAAATTTGAAAAAATTAGAAAAAGAAAAACTTAAAGCAACTGTTGCAACGCAAACGTTGCAAGCAAAGGGTCTACAGGTTCATTCTTTTTTCCATCTATTTTTCTAGTTTATATTACAATTATAATTTCTAGTTTAATACCCAACTCAACTTTGAATTCATCTCTTATTTGTATCACTTTATTAGACATTGCGCATTATAAATTTTGTTGTATATTATTTACAAAGAGTAGACAGATAATTGTACGTTTCGCACATATATTTTGATAATGACATGTTCCATCCTTGTAGGAACGAATCGATGACTTGAGCGCTGCACGAATTCAAGAAGAAGTAGAACGACAATGGAGACAAAAAGAAAAAGAAGAAGCTCTGAAAAGAGCGGAGGCTCAGAAATTGCTTATGGAAGAAAGGAAGAAACAAATAAATAACAAACGAGCAATGGAGGCAATTGAACTAGAACGTGAGAGACGTGAATTCGAAAAAATTGTACGTGTTCAAAAGGAGGCTTTCTGCCGAGAACAAAAAGAACTTGAAAAGAAACAGCGGCAAGCATTAATTCATAGGAGCGAAATATTAAAACAGGTTTTCAAAATTAGATCATACACTTTTCAACTTATTATTTTTCTATTGATAATATTACAAAATTACTCTATATTATATAACTGTCATTTTCATTAGGTCAACGAGAAAGAAAGAGAACGTATCGAAACAAGGCAAAAGATGTTTGATGAAGGTTTAGCAATTCGCACAGAAGCCGCTATACGTAAGAAAAAGCTGTGTGATGCAATGGAGAGGAAATGTGAGGAAATGAAAAGAAATAGAGTGCCTCAAATATACATCAATGAAGTGAAACGAATGATCAGTAATATACAATAAAGTCGCCTATCCACTCTGTCTATTTATCATTCATGATATATCCTGCATAAATGAACGACACTTGCATCTACGAAGATCACAGAAAACAAAGTTCATTAAATACTATCTCTAAATATTATTTCCATAACATGACAACATTCGGATCGCGTTCAACAATATCTTCGATTTGTGCAGCTGATTGACCTATACTGCAACAAATTTCGTCAAGGCTATATGTTCCTGTAAAATACTTATAAACTGGATTGTTTTTTATTTCCTCATTGTAAGGCGATCCTGGTAAATATATTGGGTACTGCAAATTACAAAAGTTCATAAAAGTTAAAAATAAAATGATTTTAAAAAGAAATAAAGCTTTCACAATAAATTTGAAATAACCTTATATACCCGACGAATAAGTCCCTCAATAAGGCCAAATTGTACCAAACGCCTTTCGTTAATTCTCAAATTCTGAGGATTAAGACGTTGACATAAGTCTCTCATGCTGTTGCCATGTGTCATACTTGCATACATTCGATATATGTCTCTAAGATACGCAGGTTGTCTAGCTAAAAATTAGTCATTTGTAGAATATTTTCCAATTATTACAAGCTTATACATCGAAAATATAAATACTTACGGAATTTTGAAGCATATGCTATACACCGTTCTTGTAATTTTGTATTTTCGGCCAATTCTTTTAATTTAGAAGTTGCAGCATATACGTTACTGTATTGAAATATCGGAATCAAAGTTACAACACCATAATAACTGAAAGTAATTAATACAGTAGAAATTATATCTTCAAAATGAAATTTTATTTTTGCATACTCACATAAGATTTTGCACGCAACTTTTAACTAGATTATTCTCGACATCTGCTTCAGCTGCTATTCGTGCAACATGATTAAATCCATCAATGTATGGCAATACTTGCTGGGTAGTTAAATCCCATTGATCCGTTTGAAATACTTCACGGCCGTCCAAGAATATTGGTACCTGATGCTCAAGAACTGGTTTTGGCTCAGGTGCTAACTTTATGACTTTCAAATGGGACGTCATGGTCCCCTCTATTAAAATATTATGTTTTATATCTTTAATATCTTTGTACAAAGTTATTATTTATAAAATGTGTTTACCTGTTAATGTACACATCTTGTGCAAGTTCAAATCCTGTATTACCTGTTGCAACATTTCTGCCAATCTTGTTTTATCCTCAGAAGCAGATAAAAAACAATTTTCTACCTCAAGAGCCATCTGAAATGTTAAATTAAATTTAATAAAAAATATTGATAAAACAATTATCATCAATGTGTGTATAACTTCTTACTAAAAAATCAGACATCTTTTTCACAACAGGTTCATAATGTACAGTACGAGCTTTTGCTTCACATACAAAACATAAGTTAAAATAAAATGCATTTCTTGCATATTTCTTGTTGTCAATCATTACTGGAAATCCTAGGATTTTATAATCCTTTAATGTTCTGCACAAAATAAACAGTCTTAGTGAACCAGTCCAAAAAAAATTCTTAAATCCTTGTATCTTTTTAATTACACTTACACTGTAATAGTACTACGTTGTAACTTTGCTTTTGGTATAATATAAACACTGACAGTATCAAAAATATCTTTTGAAATAAAATTATCTGGAACCTAGTAAAAGATGTATATCATTATAGAAAATGTTTTTAATAAATTACATACGAAAGCATTTATAATGAAAAAAAACAAAATAACATTTAATATAAAATATATATATTATTTACCAACCTGACAAGTAATCATTGGACCTACAATAGGGTGAAATTCCGAAAAAAATATACATCTAATAGGATCTTCTTGCCCTTTGTCTTTTGTATTCTCCGCTACCGATGTCATTTTCAATAACCTATAAGAATATACATACATATAAAATACACTATTAAAATGTAATCACCATAAGCTATTAATAAAGAGCTTAATTTACTTCTTGTTTTACAATTTTAAACAAATTAGCAATAAATTTTCATATCGAAATAGTTAAAGTTACAATATCAACCAATAATACTTCAGTTCAAATCTTCATATGTATGTAATTATATCATATGGTGAAATTTTACAAAATCGAAAAAGTTTCTGTATTTGCTCCGAATCTCTATTTGCCTTACACAAACAAAAAATTTATCTTACTTTTTATTTATAAAGAAGTCGTTATTAATTGAATATATATTAACCGTAACGAGTAAACTCATTTAACATAAGACGAAAAAATGCTTAAAAATTCATAGAGTGACATTTTGAATTGGAATTTTTGAAAACCGAAGTACTGCATAGATATGCGTGACAACATATTTTTATATATCTACATACGTACATACATTTACAAGAGAAAACATGTTTACTCCATAAGGGAAAACAAGAATATAAATAAATGTAAGAGAGAAGTATAGAAAAAATATTTCTTTACACAAATAATGGGTTTAAATAATGAGAGTAATGTAAATAAATGAGCAAATGCAGAAAGGATGTAAGAGAATAAAAGTAGGAAAGCTAACGATAAAAATATGTAATGTATATTAGAAAGCAAAAAGATAGTCAAGTATGCAGGGGAAACATCATGAGAAATAAAGAGGGAGGGAAAGAGAAAGCAATTCAATGAATAAGTAAGAACAAGTGCTTGTGTAACAAAGAAAGGAAGAATATTTAACCTTTTTTGTTATAATATTGGTATGTAATTTTATCAATATTTTACTAAGAATTTATACTAAGTTTTTGTCACAATTATATTTACATTATATTAATAGTAACTTTTCTAGTTATACACATATTATAATCTGTAACCATATCTTATATATATATATCTACATTTTTCATGTACAATATATTTACATTATTTCTATATTAACAATATAATAGTGTTTTTTGTAATTTTGTAAACATAGGCTAAGGTGTAATACTGTAAATATATGTTTAGAATTTTCTATAATTTACTATAACAAAATAAATTTTGTTTAGTTCTTAAAAAATTAATTAATGTTTGTTTATTTAGGATTATTAGTGCTGTTATAAAATATGTCTAAATGATACTTGTCAAACTTTGGATCTTTTAATACAATGTGTTTCCAATGTAAAATTTCAGCTATTAAAATCATGAATGCTAATAGGTATCCAACTATAATTGCAATAAATGCACCTTGTAACTTATGAAGATTAATCAGTGCTTTCTCTGACTCAGCTTCTTGTCGTATTTCCATGATTTTTGACCATTCCATGACATCACTTAACCATTTTTCAACTAATCCAATTTCTATTATACGCCTTATCTAAGAATATATATTGTGTAGGTCACATTACTGCAAAATACCTTTGAAAATTTTACAGTGATTTATAAAAAATACGTACCAAAGTGTCAACTTTTGGTTTCAATGGTGAATTTTTTTCTAAACCAAGGGCTATTGGCATATTTATAACACATTCCTGCATGATGTGCAAATTATGTTTTGATGATATATCTTCTGTAGTTTTATTTTCTTTTTTTTCTTTCTCTAATATTTGTCTTTTCACACGGGCATGTCGAAGCAAATAGTAATTTTCATAATAACTAAAAGAACCATTTGCAACTTTTTCAATAGCTTCATCTTCTTGTTCAATTAACTGGAATTTGTTGCCAATTTTTTGGCTACTAAGATCTGACGACATCGAGAAAAAATTTTTACTTTCTTTATTCCATCCTCCGACTTCTATAGAACTTTTTGCCAATTGTTCCACTGTATCAATAGTAACTCTGTATTCAAATTGAAATATAAACAACATATAGTACACTGAAATATTTTGTTAAAATAATTTTTACCTGGCAACCGGATTTGCTAGAGTTGCAGTCATGCTAGCTCGATAAGCAACTGTAACTAAAATGCTATAAATCCACCACCACCCAATTAATACTCTCACAGCCCAAGGGCTTGGCAAGCTTGGCAATGAAACTTGAAACAGCATACTATAAGTATATAAAATACTATTTCCTATTTCGGTAAATAGATATAATCCTTTAACTTCGTTCTTCATTGATATACTTTGAAAATGCATTTGATTTTTATAGAAACTGATGTGTCTTTTATATGATAATGACAAAAAATAAAATATAGCACTTCCTAAAATTAAAGTAAGGATAAGAGCGATCCAGGTATAAAGTCTGAAATACAAAATATATGTTATCTATTAATTGATTAATTAATTAATTAATTAATTAATTAATTTTTACATTTTATACTTACTTGAATGGAAGTATTAGAAGCTTCCATGAATTTTCAGTTAAAGATTCTGGTGTCAAAAATGTAAGACATTCGCTATTATATGGGATAGTAAGGTCAAAATAATTTAAATGGTGTAATGTATAGTACAAATCACCCAAATAAAATGCAGCCTTTCCTTGTATAGCTTCACTTACTAGTCCTACATGAGTTTGATTATCTTCTTCAATGCCCCATTTCTCAGAAGTAATATTCTCAGGCATATAATATTTTGGTTTAAAATTCATTGCTTTTGATATGATCTGTATTAGCTAGAAGATATAAAATAATATAAATATAAAGCACTAGAAATTTATTTATATATAGCACATACTTCAAATTCTATTCCAAGACCTTCTATCTTATTATCTGGTTGTTTGTTGTAGTATATCCTTGATTTTTCTGTCACTGCTGGAATATGCTCAAACACAGCAATTCTAAAACATATATCAACTTTTTATATTCTATTATTTTTTTTAAGTAATAGTTATAATTATAGCATTTTAATTTTTTCTACAAACTGTAAATGCTTTTTTTGCAAGTTGGTGATTTTCTCTGTAAAATGATTGGTACCATAACGCCATTTGCCTTTGTACCAAGTATCTATACACTTTGTCGCAATAGATTTTCTTCTGTGAGAAGGGAAATAAATTGTATCCAAGTCAATTCTTTCTTTGGAAGCTTTTTCACCAGAACGATGCTTATATGCATTGTATTGGCGAATAAAAACCACATTGATTATTCTATTCCAAAGATAATGCAGATGTGGTCGAAATAAACGAGAATCATATATCAATAGAAATAATCCACGCGTATTAATGAGACGTTCTCTGAAAATAAAAAGTCAGATTTAGTATTTTAATTACGAAATTTATTAATAAAACATTACTAGTATAAATACAAATATAAAATGTAAAACATTGGTATGAATAGTGTCTGAAATATTTATATATAACAAACTGAATATTATTTATTGCAAACATTTTATTTATTAACAATTAGCAACGATCTTAAAAAATGATCTTATTAAAATGTTTAATATGTAAGTTAAACCGTTATCCGTAATAATTACTTAATATACTTACTTTATATAGTTATAACTTTATTTAGTAGTTCATTTAATTAGTTCGTTTATCTTGTATTTTGTACGATAAATGCTGCTAATAGTCTCGCGTAAGATATCCGTGCGTGTAGTTTAAATTAAAATCAAATTCTTTACAATCACTCTAATTTAAATTTAACAAAAATAATATCCGCTAATGCTCCTTAAAATTTAGTTATAGGTATCGGCGATACGTATTCGTGGTTAACACAAAACTTACAACTTCGCGGTTCGAAGCCATCCTTGATGCCATATCGATCCAGTATTAAAATAAATGTAACGTAACTCATTTAGCGGAAAATAAAAACTAATTTACTTATCTGTGAAACTAATTGCTTAGTATTATATAAAGAATGGTTCTGGCAAGTACGAGACTATATTTCTATTTCTATTTCAATCGGTGCCGAAGAAAAACTGAAGGGTGCATAATAAAAAATGATTCTTATCCAATTTCGGTTCAATATATTTCAAGTCTTTTAAACAAAATTCATCATATCGTGTAATTTCTTCGAGTATTATATTTGTAACTATACCATAGAGGAATTACGTGCAATTAAATCATGAAGTTCCGAACTTCATAATATTACAATTTTACTAATTTTCACTCGATAATACATCAAAATCATTGTTTGTAATATCGATTGATAATTTTATTATTATTGGGGATTGTTTCGAAACTAATTTTTAAATTCTCGAAATTCGAAACTCTCGAAGTACTTTCTTAAGATTTTATTTTGTAACAGGAATTTCCTGTTTTAAGAACCACTGTTAATACTTTTCATATAAATTTTTGTTGACCACAAAATATAAACAAAAATATAACAAGGTATAAAAATATCTAATCCAGACTTTTCCTTAAGGAGGACGCCAACATCTTTCTGACTCTAATGTACTTCTTTTTTTTTGTTAATTTATTTCTTTTCTTTTTTAGTGTCGAATGTACTGAAAAATCTTTCAGAGTATACCGTTGATGTAAGAAAATATTTTTTTTGATAGATTGGATATTTTACATAATCGTTTCGTTCGAGATACACATGAATCAAACATGTTTACATTGCAATTGATTCTTCGTTCATTGATTTTTATACTTTCCTTATCTAAGTTTCAAAAGTTTCGGATCACCGAAAAAGTATAAAGTTTCGAACTTTCGAAACTTGAAACTTTCTTTCGAGAGGTTTAAAATAGGGATTTGAACGTTTGAAACGAGCAAATCTAATTATTACTTAAAGGTTTAGAAAATTGTTTGCATTTTGCATCATTCAATAATAGAATTACTAAATGGCGGATTTTGAAGATTTTTTTGACAATATTCTGATTATATATTTATATTATACATCATTATATATTATACATTTACCTTTCTGTATACTGCAAAAATTCTGCTGCCAAAAATCCATTAGCAATTAGTATAACATATGCACGACAATCGACTGCTTTTCCCTCGATCAAAATTCTTTGAATTCGGCGTCTTGGTCGCAAAAACTGTTCATTGTCCCGTAAAGCAATCTACAATGCATGTTATGTATATATTTTGTACAGGAAAAATTGAGAATTGTAAATATATTACCTCATACTTTGACGTGGTTGAAAAATTTTCGATATTTTTAATATCTACGAGATTTCTATATACAGAGTCGCTGACAAAAACAATGCAGCTGCTTTGATTACTAATTTCCTTCACCATTTCTTCGACGATGGATTTTAAATTCTTTTCGTGGTTCTCGCATTGATGACTCTTATAAAATATGCTATGCAATGTTGTAAATGTTTGCTAAATAATTATTTCTTTCAATCAGAAACAAATTACGAACTAGATTTCTCGTAAATTAATTCGCGGGCGTCAAAGAGATATAAATTGACAAAAATTGACAGAATTATGCAATTGTAATATAAGTGTAATATAATCGTCAGTTTTCAATTAACATTCATGAAAATTGAGTTTTTCGTTCTATTGATTGGATTTCGTTAAATCTCAACTTTAATAGCAATAGTAATATATATATAATATAAATATAATATTGTAAATATTAATTAAAGTACTACGTGCAGGAAAATTGTTAATTAAAGTGATATTAATTTAAGCTTCGTTAATGACGATACCTTTTACTAGATACTAATACGATTTGAAGAAACAATGTGATAAGTATCATTGTTCGAATTCTACTGCTAAAATGCTTGTGCAATTTTCGATTGAAACGCTATACGTATATTGATTACGTATTGGATCTTTTTAATTTGCTTTATCGATTGTGGAAAGAAGGTTTAAATATTTAGGAATCCTATTTGCTAGGAAATTAACTACATAAAAAATGCAATTCATTTATGTAGCAGTTTCGTTCGCGTAACTTTGAATAAAACATCACGGTAAGTTCAGCAGAAATTAAAATGAAAATTAAAAATTAAATTTCAATTGTTATTAATATCAGGTCGCGCACAGGAAATCGGGAAAAAGTTAAAAGCAAATAATAATTGTGTAAATGTTTTTCTAATTTGATGATTAGATGTTACAACTTTTCAGCAATCGCTAATAATATGAAACATAACAAGTTTTTTGCTAACAACTATATTACTAAACAATTGTATAACTATATACTGTTGACGAAAATATATTGCAATGATCAAAGATAATTACAATCTTATTTCATCTTTTATATAAAGTATATAAAGTATAATATATGTACGGCTCTGAACTCTTACTGATTTAATTCGATTGTTCTCAAACCAAATTTAACAAACCACTTTTTATTACGTATACATAATGGCACCTTTATTAACCGGTGAATATGTTGATGTATGTGTAGTATACGTTGAACTCTTCGACGAATAACTTCATTATTATTTTTCTTTTTCTTTATGTGAGTATTATTTTAATGACTATGTATTATTGCTGTTACGTAACACTACTCTAAAAAAAAAAAAATAACAAAATGATGTATGAATCATATTATTTCCGACATGTACTTATGTGTCATCTTTATCTACATGACGTAGTATTAATGATAAGTAAACGAAATATATTCTGTTAAGCTAAAGATAATTTTAATTATTATTGCATTGTATAGGTATTTTAATTGAAGAACTTAGGATGAAGAATATAATAGCTGACCTACCAAAAGGCCCTTTAGAGCCTTATAGAAAATGTGCAACATTTGATTGGAAGTTATTGAAGCTTAATTTAGAAGGAGAGGATTTCGTGAAATTTCAGGTATTTGGAAAGAGATTTTATTCTAGTAATATATCTAATACATCTTCATATTTGAAATTTCTTTGTCATTCCAGAATACTTTGTGGGATTTTATAAAAAAGTCACCAGTGTTTCAAAGACGTACCTGTGCTACTTTAGATGAAAAACGAAGGCTTTGTAATGCTCGTGTTCGGGCACTAAAGGACAACGATATTGCAGTATACATTATTAACAATAATAAAAAAAATTAATTTTTATTTATATGAAACATATATAATTTTTTTTTACAGAGTCCATTAATTCATGCACATTGGTTTAACATAATGTTTCAATATGAAGCGTCTATACCAATAAAAATGGGCGTCATGGATGGTATGGTACCAAGTTCAATTCTTGCACTGGGTAATGAAAATCATTTTCAGACTGTAGAAAAGATTCAAGAAGGACAAGTAAGCATTTAACGAAACATATTTCAAATATTGATTAAAGATTGTTGTTAATCCTTATTTTAGTAAAGTCTTTTATTTATATTTATGCTAATAAATTAACATATTGTGTGATATAATTTTTTTTTTTTTTTAGTATACATGTTGTTTTGCACTAACGGAAATATCTCATGGAACAAATGCAAAAGGAATAAGAACTACAGCTACATATGATGCAAAATCAAAGGGTTTTATCTTAAACACTCCTGATTTCGAAGCTGCAAAATGTTGGATTGGTGGTCTAGGTGAGTAATATAATAGGAATATACCAAATGAATTGAAAAAATAAAAATGTATGCATTTTCAGGAAAAACTGCAACACATGCTATCGTGTTTGCACAACTAATTACACCAGATCAACAAAATCATGGACTTCATATTTTTATTGTACCTGTCAGAGATCCAAATACCCATATGCCTTATCCAAATATTAATGTTGGTGACATGGGTGAAAAAATTGCGTTAAATGGAGTGGACAATGGGTTTATAATATTCAACAATTATTTTATTTCTCGAACATGTTTGTTAAATAAAACAGCGGATATTACTGAAGATGGAAGTTACACAGCATCCGTGAAAGATAAAAGCAAACGATTTGGTAAGAATTTAAAGAAATCACACTTTGATCCAATCTGGATAGCAATTTTAACAATATATGCATATATATATATATATATATATATATATATATATATATATTTAAATTCGTATAGGTGCATCCTTAGGTGCATTATCTTTGGGACGCATTACTATTACATCAATATGTGCAAATTTTGCATCTGTTGCAATAACCATTGCTATACGATATTGTGCCGTAAGGAAACAATTTGGACCATCAGAATTCGAGGAATGGCCAGTTATAGAATATCAAGCGCAGGTATTTAAATGAATCGAATGAAAATTTAAAAAAAAAAATAAAATATGTTGCGCGTACAATTAAAATTTAACATGAACATGTAGCAATGGCGATTGTTTCCTCACTTGGCAGAAACATATGCTCTAAAAATATTTTCCGTTGAGTTTATAAACCAAATGTGCGAGTTTAATATCAAACTTATAACTACAAAAAATCAAGATAATATTGATAATGAAGGTATGGAAATTCACGCATTATCCTCTGCAACAAAAGCAATATGTTCATGGACGAGTCGAGATATTATACAGGATTGTAGAGAGTCTTGCGGAGGGCATGGTTACCTTAAAAGTACGTCGATTGTAAATTATATATAACAAAATAATTTAATTTTGTTTTTATTTTATTTAGTTTTTATTTGTGATTGTTAGTCTCACGTTTGGGCGACTTGAGAGCTGAAAATGATGTAACTTGTACATTTGAGGGTGAGAATAATGTTTTGATTCAGCAAGCTAGCAATTGGTTGTTAAACCAATGGTCAAATGTACTAAGTGGAAAACCAATAAATTCTCCTTTGGGAACAGCAGATTTTATGAAAAATGCCAACAATACTTTAATACATACCTTCTCTTATTCAACAATCGATGAAACAATGAAACCAGAAAGTATGAAAACCAATTTAAACGCTATTCACGATTTTATTTAATATCTATTTTTTACAGATATATTTTTATCCTTTACGTGGTTATTATGTTATTATGTAAAAAGGACATATGATCAGACACAAACCTTAAAGCATAAAGGATATGATGATTTTGAAACTAGAAATAATACACAAGTATTCTTTGCACAAACATTATCTCTATTATATGGGCAGGTAATAATTATATTATATATGTATATATATATATATATATATATATATATATATATATATATATATTAGTAATTTATTTTTATATTAATTTTATTAATATTTTTTTTAGCATGTGATAATGAAGTGCTTCATGGAATGTATTCAAAATTCTTCATGGAGAACAGAAGAGCGCAATGTGTTGACAAAATTATGTTCACTTTATGGAGCGGCTATTTTAGAAAAAAGATTGGGCGATTTTTATGCCGGTGGTTACGCGTCACCCAAGAGTAATATGGATAGATTATTACGAGGAGGAATTATAATTTTGTGTAAAGAATTAGTTCGAGAAGCAGTAGCGTTAGTCGACGTATTGGCACCACCAGATTTTATATTAAATTCTTCATTAGGAATGTCCGATGGTCAAGTGCGTTATTTTATCTATGTTTCAAATTTCATATTTTTTTAATCTAACAATTAACTAAATCTATTTTGTATACAGGTATATGAACATATCAAAGAAAAGATATTCAAAGACAAAGAAAACTTTGAACGGCCGTCATGGTGGAGAGAAATAGTACGATCAAAATTATGACATGTACATAACATATTAATATTTTTTGTTACTATATTTTTAATATTTTCTATTATATAAAAATTATATATTTAGACAATAAAAATTTATTACAAAATTCTGTTATAATTAACTAATTAATTTCTTATATGTTTATTATAAAATACTTGGAAAATGAATGGTAAATTGTAATAATATTATAATTCCGTATGTCTACTGATCGTGATTAAAGCTTTATCTGCTTCTGCAAACCATTCGTTATAAACCATTTGAGGTTCAATCATCCAAAACTTATGGAATGATATAGGCTCTTGTGAAGCAAGATAGGCAGTAGCATAGTCCGAAGGACGAGCCTGTAA
Organism: Melipona beecheii; assembly: GCA_032399605.1. Lineage (NCBI taxonomy): Eukaryota > Metazoa > Arthropoda > Insecta > Hymenoptera > Apidae > Melipona > Melipona beecheii. Next base: position 2,395,262 of record JAUCMO010000310.1, on the reverse strand, counting down.
TAAATATTTATTTTATTACATTTAAAAATTACACTTTTATTATTTACACTTATTATTATTTTAAATAAAATAAATAATTTCGTAAAACATACTTGATGTAACATTGGTGAATGTACTACTTGTACCTTCATTCGCGCTAAACATATTCCAAAAAGATACATATCATCTGGAGTTGTAGATGATGGACAATTACATCCATCGGGTTCTATCATTTTATGAACTAAAGGTGCAGATAAAGCAACACCTGCTCCACCTGTTAAATATTCATACCCGTAAGCACTATCCCAAAGTTGAAAACCATATCGTTCTCCAATAGCAACTGGAGATTTCGGATTGTAGCAAGTTAATAAACGTAACATGCGTGCCACGCTAATATAATTGTAAATAATGTGATATTAATATTCATCATTAAATTGTATATATTATATATTATAAACAAACATACATACCTAAAAATCGTGTCATCATCACTGATTATCAACCAATCTAAATTTTTTCTTCTCAATATTTTATCTGCTTCTACTAAAATACTGTATGTTTTTGCACAATGCCCTTGTGTTGTATTTGGTACAATGAAAGTATCCGGCAAATGTTTATCTACACTAAAAAGGGACACATCATTTTACTGGTAATTAGCACATATTGTTATTTAATTAATTATCTAATAAAAGTGATTGTACCAACAACATCACTAAAGTAACCGATATTTGTAGCATATTTTGCCCATGTCCTTTTAATCACAGGAATCCTTTCAGTATGAAATTTTGCACAAGTTTTTACAGCAAAGTATACATTTTCAGTGGTCACAGATGAACCCTTCAATTAAAATAAAGAATTATTATTATTATAAGAAATTATAATTTATAACTATATTTGTATTGACTTACACATGGATGAAAAAATCTTGGATATGTAGCACAGTCAGAACTAGATATAATACATATTTCAGATACGTGTGTTAATCGTACTCCTTTATCAATTTTTAATACAAAAGATGCAAATTCATATGATGCATCAATTGAGAAATCATCTTTAGGTTTATCACCTTCATTAATTTTATGTAGTAAACTGAAAAAATAAAATTTATATCATGCATATAATTGAAATTTTAAATTATTTGTAATTTTAAAATTACGTTTTAAGACATATATATAACATACCTAGTTAACAAAGTTGAACTTACTGCAAAACCTGAAGCTATATGAGGATATTTAAATTTCTTCTTATGCTCTGCAAAATGATGTACGATAGTTGGTTCTTGATCATACAATGCATGACCAATCCATATGTTCTAAAACAAATTGTTTATTAACATAATTATTCTAAAAATAATTATATTTTTGAATAAAAACTTAAAAGAACATACTTTATTTTCTTTATACTTAGAAAGAATACTCAATAGTTTACTCAATCTAATTGCAGTATTCTCCAGACAGAAGAAAAACCATTTTGAAGCAGGATGTGTATCTGATAAATGATTCAGAAGTGGTATTATTGTCCAAGATCCATTAATATTCAATTTATGAGATAAAATAATTTTGGGAGGATCCTAATGAAAAAATTAGATGTTTTATACAAAATTATATTTCATATATAGTATTTTTAAATATAATAAAAGAATTTAATTACATTTCATTGCGCATACCTTGTCAAGAGCATCTGCTTGTTCAAAAATATTTTTCTTTAACATTTCAGCTTGTGCCATGTGATAACCTTCCTTTTGATCTAATATTACAATAACTATATCACTGGGGTCTGTAAATATTTATTATATATAACATTATAACATTTATTTATATTTGATAATAGACCAAAGAATAAGTACCATGTATAACTTACCTAAACCATTTACATTAGTTTTACTCACGAATAATATAAAAAATACGAAGAACATGGAATGTTTGAAATACATTGTTTCCAAAAATTCAAGTTAATTACTATACTCTTTTGTAAGAAAAAATTAAAAATTTCTAAAAATAAAAATATTCTCTCGTATTAATTTAGAAAGACTAAATTATTTATTCCTTATTTTTAAAAAAGACAAAATATGAATTATAATTTATTTTAATATAAAAATTTTATAAAAATTTTGACTTTAACAATGAATAATTTCAATATTTGAGATTGGTAATATACGATCCCATCTAATTTATAATTCAAAATACATACATGTAATGTATTTCAAATACAGAAAATCAAAAATATTTTTGTACATTACATAAGAAATATAATATTAATTAATTTGAATATCAAATATATCAACATCTTATTTTATATAAATTCACCGTTAAATTCTTTTGTTGAAATATCCTTCATCACGAAATGTCTACACATACATACGCGCGCGCATGTGTGTAAAGTATGGTGTTATGTGCTAAAAGTACATAATAGCAATACTAGCAATACTAATAAAAATTTGTTTACATTTTAAATATTTTTTTAAAAAAATTAAATTTACTTTCGATGTTTATTTTTCATTTTATATATAATAATCTCAATATAAAATTATTTTAATCTCATTTTTTATTCCGGTAGCAGAATATCGTTTATTATTTTAATAATATTAACTGACAGGAAACAATTATTTAATTCTTAATCAATGTAATCTTACTAAAATTAAAATCAATATATTTTGTACAATGATACATACTAAGATATTTAAAAATATAATTATTTTTCTATTTGAATAACTTAGAAACTATCATAAATTATATACTAAAAATATTTTATATACGAAATTTTTTGTTATAATGCATACTTTATATACAAAATATATACAAAAGTTTTAAAAGAAATATTGTATAACATATAATATATTTTTCTATGGAACACCTAAAATTCACATATATTATATATATTATTTAAGCAAGAAGTAATTTATTCATATTCAAAATTATTTGCATAATATTTTATTAACTGCATCGTATCTTCCACTTTCTTTCTATATAACGAACAGCTTTGAAGTATTAAACAATTTATGAAGATAAATATTTTCTGCCATATAATTGTGCCTTTTTCTCAAAGCCAATAGATTTAATAGGTGTATTTAATTTATAAAATGGATTCATAGAGTACTAGAAAAAAGAGATAAGTTTATTATATAATTTCAAAATATCACATAGTTTAGTATATATTTTTACCTTTATGTACATTTCATACATTTCATTAAAGAAATTTTTTATACCGTCTTCATTCTTACTGTCATGTACCATAACAAATCGGATATGAGTTGCAGTAACAAATGCACTCACAAACCACTGATTAAACTTATCTACGACTTTTAAATGCATATTTGTTGTTTTCCAAGTATGTTCATCTACAAGATCTAGAGCAGCATGTGCAATGAATTGGTTTAAGTGTGTATAATCTTCTTTCTGTTGAAAATGACAACATTTTTATATTGCATGTACATTTTCTTACATTGCACACAATTTTATCATATATTACTTAAGCATAACCTATAAAAATTATGAACCTTCGAGTCTTTCCCAGAATTGTTGAATTCAATTTCAAATAAAGGATTATCAGCATGCCCGACGATTGCGAAATAGTAGTTTGCTGTCATTTTGTTAACTGTTTTGACATATTTCAATTAAAACTTCATTTTCATACATTGACACTTTTTCCACTGTCACGTAAGTACTAAAAGTATATGTGATATACTATTAATGTAAGAAAAACTGTTCTGGATCTGATAGATACAATATTATATATAAATAATTTTTATAGTAGTATGAACATCAAATTTGTATTTTTCATTTATATTTCTAAATTTGTATTCTCCACTAAGAAATCTATTCCATGTTATCTACACATACAAGAAATAAACATAACCAGTCATGTGATGTTAACTAAACTAATACACTTACTAAACTATAGTTTATAGTATATATAAATATATATAAATTATATATATTGTATTATATATTATATATTATAAAAATTAATTTTTGTTGTAATGTATTTTACATAGGTAAACTTTTAAGAAAAGAAAGTGTTGGTTGTAATAAATGATTGTTTAATCCAATTTAATTGTAGTTATAATTACATACATGTTAAATTAAGCAATTTGATTTGTCTTAATTAATTATTACCAAATTTAACACGACGAATTTAACATAACTTTTATATATAATTACATAAAAAAAAATTCAAATGTCTCGTTTTATTATATAAATAGCTCAACATTAAAAAAATATCACCAATTTTTCCGAAAGAATTTCTATATACGTAGCATTTGAATAAAATATATAATTTAATATTTTCTGATAATTTACAATGATTTTCCAACAAGATAATTAGAAATAAATAAAATATAATATTATATAAATGAAAACACAATAATTCCATTTATTTATTTGTTGAGCAATTTAAAAAACTACAATCTATTCTAATAAATTTATATTAAATAAGAATTAAATTTTGTAAATTTTTAAAAAAAGAATCATTATTTATTTATTAATATTAGTCTTTCAGTAATAGTTTACAAACTAGTTTAGAGACTAAGAACATATTAACATACTTAATAGAAAAACTGCAAAACATTTTCTTTTATGCTAAATTTACATTAAATTCTAGTAAAATAAATCATTATTCAGAAAATCCTATGTTAATATAATATTGGTAGGTTTTATATTCGTTATACCGTATTATTTCTAAGTCTGAGGTTACGATTAATTAAAAACCAAGCTGTTTCTGAAAGTTAATAGAATGAAGTATAGAAAGTACCAAATATGCATAGAGTATAAAAACAAATAATTAATTTCAGATAACAATAATATAACTTGTTCACATATCTAGAAAGAAAGAAAAAAGATAAGATACAGTTGTTTCGTATTTGCATTTGAGTGTATTATTTAGAGAGAATATCATGTTGTAAGCTATAAATTCAACATTTCATCTAAACGTTTGAATCAATCTTTTCGTAAAAAGTTTATTTTATTTCAGGATTATCACTTATCATGAATTCTGTCGAATTAAAGACAACCTACGAATCTGCTTACGTACCTCTTAACGTAAGTATGCAAATAAGTATTTCAATACATATTTTGTAAATTTACAAGCTAATAACGATATGCGATAACGTAAAAGATATAAAATATATGAAATCGGAATGTTACTGAAGTTTTTTTTAATAACGCTATTAGATTCTTCAGTGTTATTTATTTTAAACTCTATTAAATATGTTATGTATACTATTTTTATAATACTATTATTATACTATATTTCTCTGTGTTTGCTTAAATTTATAATAAATTAATTAAGATAATTTTTTGTGATAATTTAACATATAATTTATGTAATTCATTTAGGCTTAAGATACATTATTAATTTACAAGTCAAATTTTTTTCCTTTATTTACTTTTATTGTACGTTGTACAGCATTTATGTATGACCATGACTTTGTATTGCATATATGTAAATATATGAGTATAACATCTTGTATTAATAATTGTATAACAATACATTGTTTAATGACATATTAAAGTATATATATATATATATATGTATGTATATATAGTATGGATTATTTAGTAAACTATGTTAACAACTAATAACAAATAACATTTTTTAATGCAGTTATATGTATATATTTGTATATGTGTCTTTTATTTTTATGAACAACATTTAATTTGACTGTATTAAAACTTCAATACAACTTGACTTAGACTTGGAAAGTATCTTTTGAAAATTATCACAGTATACTGTAGTTACATTATTGTTACTATTAATGTAATGTATATTTTATTTTCAGAAACAATGTTTTAGATTGATAAGAATATCAATGTAAAATATTCCGTTTTAAAAAATCACAGATTACAATAGTGATATTGATTTACTTAATGAATAAACTTTAAAAATGGCCAGGATAATTATTATGGATTTGTACTCATATCTACAGAAATTTTCAAGTATGATTATTTTAATATTATTATTAAAGTTATAATAACATATTAGAAAAACTTATTACTTACTCTTACTTTGTTTCATTTAATTACTTACTTTAAAACGTCTTGCTTTATATTTTTCTCTATTTGAAAATATCTTATCCATGAAAGGTAAGATATCTTATCTAAAATAGTTTGTATTTCTAATATTTTGTGTTACAGTAATTTGACATAATTGAAATACATGTAGTATATAATTGTGAATGCTGACAAATGGAAATAAAATTATGTTGACTGCAATATTTTAGCTGAATAATAAAATTGCTTACTTTTATTATATATCATGGTTCGGCAAAGATTTCCAAACATTAATGGTAAATTGATATAAAAAAATAATTGAGCTTTCATTGTTGAGTAATAAAATTAACTGTAATTCTTTTTATTATGTAAATGTTATTTTGTATATAGGTCTTAGAAATGGTAAGCATTTTGTATTAACTCTTGTTACGGGTGTAGTTTTTGGATTTATCTCAGCGTGCCTTTTAATAACATCTACAAGAAATGTGCCATATATATATAATTGGTTTTCTGATAGTTTTGTGCTTTCAAGAGATCCACATCATTATTCAGAATTGGAGTCAGAGGTAGTTGTTTTATATTTTGTTTTTTTTCTTATACTTGTTTTATATTTTATATTCAGTTTTTAATAATAATAATAATAAATGTTATAGGCTGGACCTGAAATAGAAGTAAAATTTCATGGTAAAGATGAAGATTTTCATAAAGATGAAGATAAAGTTGCACAAGAACTTGCAAAAAAAGTACGTGTTCTCTGTTGGATCATGACTGGTCCAAAAAATCACCAAAGTAAAGCACAGCATGTGAAAGCAACATGGGGAAAACGATGCAATGTTCTTTTATTTATGAGCTCTGCTGAAGGTAAATTTTACTTTTGCAATGTGATAATAAAGCAATTCAAAGAAACAATTTTTAATCTTTCCAGATGCAAATTTACCTACAGTTGTCCTGCCAGTAAAAGAAGGAAGAGATAATTTATGGGCAAAAACCAAAGAAGCTTTCAGATATGCTTATGAAAAGTACAAAGATGAAGTTGATTGGTTTATGAAGGCTGATGATGATACGTATGTAGTTTATTGAAATTGCAAATTTTAACTCATAGACATTCAATTTGAATCTTTTAATGATTTATATAAGATCTGGTTAAAATTATATTACAATTACAAAAGATTTATAAGATTGACTTTTAGAGTAATATGTTAGTTATGTAATATTGATTTATTTGTTAAAATGTTTTCAGATATGTGGTGGTAGAAAATCTACGATATATGCTGTCATCTTATGATCCAAATTCGCCATTATATTTTGGCTGTAGATTTAAGCCGTTTGTGAAACAGGGATACATGAGCGGTGGTGCAGGATATGTACTTAGTAAAGAGGGTTTGCGGAAGTTCGTAGAGGAAGCTTTACCTGATAAAACAAAGTGTCGGCCAGATAATGGAGGTGCAGAAGATGTGGAAATGGGAAAGTGTTTGGAAAAAGTAAATGTGAAAGCAATGGACACTCGGGATCCACATGGTCGCGGAAGATTTTTCCCTTTTGTACCAGAGCATCATTTAATTCCTAATCATGTAGATAAGAATTTCTGGTACTGGAAGTATATTTATTACGATACCAAAGATGGTCTAAATTGTTGTTCCGATAGCGCGATTTCGTTTCATTACGTATCGCCTAATATGATGTATGTTCTTGAGTACTTAATTTATCACTTAAGACCGTACGGTATTACGCACGGTATAGAAAAACTTACAACACATCAGTCAACCACTGTACTGACTGAATACTAGTCTATATACTATATCTTTAATTGAAATATGGAAAAAAAAATTTCTAGATATTAAAATTTCTAGAAATTAAAATAGAAAAAAAATATTTTAAATCTTAACAAATAAACAAAAATTGAAAAATTTTGCATTAAACTGGTTTGTCATTAAGATTATTTTCTGTGTAAATTAATAATTGTAAAAATTATTCATGATAAATTTTCGTTTAATTATTTAAGAATTTGGAAATTCTAAGTACTGCACTTTTAAATTTTGACTTAATTTTCTTATTTTATTTCCAATGAGTATAAACTAGTCTATTCAGGCCAACGAATTAGATGTTAATATAATTACTGAAAGATAAAATTTGTGGTATATAATATTTCGTAATATATATAATGTTTATACATACCTATATATGTAATGATGAAAAATTTACTATTTCATTGTATGAGCGAGACAGGATGTATACTGTTTTACAAATAAATATTACAAGCATATTAGAAACATTATTAATCATTAACATTATTAATTACTGGTATTTTTTACTATTTGGTTCCAACAATCTCATTATACACATGTATGAATTTATACAACAAAATTTAATGTAATTTTGATTAAATATGTACTAATGAAATGAAATATTCTTCTATTACGATGAAAGAGTTTATAATGAATTTTATATTATTCTGAAGTTTTGAAACTAATAAATAAATATTTCTTAAAAAAAGAAGAAAAGAAAAAATTATTATATGACGATTTGATTGTCGATTATCATTAATTTATAGTAATTTGTATCTTACAAGAATGAGACTATTAGAAATATCACATATAGTGATAACTTCAAATTAATAAATAAACTTTATGAGAAATGTTTGTCTATTTCTATTATGCTTGTAATATCAAAACTATAAGCATACACATACTTCGTGTGAAATGAGGTATATAATTATATATACACATAAAACTGTATTTCGTAATATTAATATAATAATGGTAATAATAATAATAATAATTAATAATCCCAATAATGATGTTCTACCCAGATAATAAATACTATAGATACAGTGTGAGTGTGGTGTGTGAGTAAATTAACCAATTAACTTTATAAGGGGGAGAGGATTAGGGGTTGCTATGTACAAGTCATATTTGTACTATGCGACTGACGCAATTAGCCACCATCGGCTTCCATTCAGACGCGCCCTGTATTCTCTTCTCTTGTCTTTTTATTTTTTTTCTTATATACTTCTCGTTTTATGTTCGCGCGTTCATTTTGTTTGCATGTGAAATCATTTTTCTTTTTTCCTAAGTTACAGGGAACAAACCTTTCTGTGCCCTTCTCTCATTTTCGTTTATTCTCTCGCGCTCTTTTCGTTCACTCTCAATTATCTAATATCTCGGCGATGTCTCTCACTTCATAAATTATTTAAAAACAATATTTTACACTATTAATGTATGTATAATATATAGAGGTCACCTAATTTGAATAAAATTTTTCAAACAGCATCGAAAAATTGCGCTAATGGGTCCAGGAAACATGATAACAGTGACCCAGTGCCGCGCGAGCATAATATAATATAATATATAATTATCGTACTTATCTCACACCAGGGGCTTGTACGAGGCATTTTTACTTGTAAAAAAGAAGTATATCGCCTCCTTTTTTCCGTTCTTCTTTTTTCATTTATATCATCTATATAAAATTAAAAAACAACGTAATATTATTTATATTACTTCGTCGTTATTAATAATAAAAGCTTTGTACAAAATTCAATTTACAATTAAAAACGTTTTGGTTATGTAATTTTCTAGAGATTCTGATTTGTAATTGAACTATCTACCGACAGAGAGGCAATTATAAGTTAACTTCTTATAACGCGTTCACATTTGTTTCTACTTTTCTTTCCTTTTATACGCGCACTCGTTCTTTTCTTTTTCCTCTCTCTCACATTCTCTCTTTTATTCACTTTCGTTCTTTCATTCATATTCACACGATTCTATCAATCTCTCGCACATGTAATTCTATCTCCCATTCATCAAATTCCATTTGGTATGCGGCAATATACGTGTATCATCAATAATTATTTTGTCAATAAATATCTCGTGTTATCTTATTTTTTGTTTTTCGCGATTACTGAAAAACACAAAGTACGATCTATCAAAGTATGCTTTTTCTCTCTTCACCTGCCGAATTACACGAATAGAAAAACGTTAAAAAGAATTACTGTGCATCGGTAATCATAAAGTTTATACTACGACCACTGCCATCGTGTTATCGTATTAATTTAAAAAAGAAGGTCAGTAAAAAAAAAGGTCAGTGTTTCGTATTGGAGGTTTATCGATTAATGGTCGAAGGATCGTTTTCTCCCAGTCTCCCAGAAAATCTCAATGTCTCTAACGAACAGTTGAAGACGGACGTAGGAAACCAGTTGCTCTCGTAAAGCCCCAAGTGACGGTATGGTAAAGGAGTGCATGAAAGAGGTGCACATACTGCACTACGAAAGGAGAGGGTGTGGGTCAGACGAGAGCTGCCGCCGCATGGTAGAGCTGCATGAGCGCTTGCACGTGCACTGGCAAGCAGGATAGACGATCCTTCGTGTTCGCATCCATTGCGAGCCACGATAGTGCATTGTATCCTTCCAGCACATATCTAAAAAACATTAGTAATAACAATTAATAAGAGCATACATTTTGATATTTATAAAATGTATTAAAATTGTATTAAAGATTGCGATTATTGAGCAAGATGGCAAAATATGTCTAAATAAGTTTATAGAAACAACAATATAAACCTGAGCACATCGGTGGTATACTGTGAGTCTAATGGGTGAGCAGTGAGTGCACTTTGTTGCTGCAACAGATCATCACTATTCTGCTGTATTGCTGGACTATGTAAATGTAAGGCATTCTTCAAAAAGACTGGGCAAACACCCTCCAGATGGGGACAAGCTGACCAAAACCATGGTGGCATTCGTCCAGTTGGTGCGGTAGATACTAAGTAACCAAGAGCAAGTGGTTGCTGTAAAAGCGTGCCAACTTCTTCTGCTTGTTCAGCAACTGCCACCTATCAATTATAAATTTAGTATAGTCAATTTACAATCATGTAATATATTACAGTCATGTATAGACATCTAACTTACTCTTGGTGTATTACTACATGGAAATGGACTACCAGGTCCATCATGATTGCCTAATCCTGAACCACCACCGTCTCCACCCAATGGAGATCCTTCAGGGCGATGTGGACTACCACCAGGACTTTGTCCTCCACCAGCACCAGCCTCTGGCCATACATTGAAGATGTCATTGAAGTCTCCCATGCCTTCCATACCTTCTGGCATATCATCGTTTAGTGCAGAAAATAGCTCATCATCTCCTAACTCTGGTCCATTAATATGCTGCTCCTGAAATGCAGTCTGTGATGACTGTAGTAGAGAAATAATTATTGTTAGACATTCAGTTTCATTTAGATTCTTTCTCTTAACCCCTTGCCTTATAACATTGAATAAGACTGGTGATACAGGATTAAACATGAGAAACGCGAGTCCTGCTTATGGTATGTACAAACTTGACAAACAAACTGGACTCGTGGTTCAGCTGTTGTATTTATGGCTATTTTTCTATTATATTATTGCTTATTCTATTATATTATAAAGTTCATAAAAAAATATATATCTATCCATTTGGTGTTTTATTATATACGAATTAATGTATAAAAATCTTTCATTATTATTATTGTTTGTTTCCATATGATCAAAAGAAAAGTCAAGCAATTTTGGGCTTGATAAATCATAAGGCAAGGGGTTAAACACAAAAATTTACCTGTGTAGTAGCAGATGTAGGAAAGACGAGAATATGAGTACACGTAACATCTTGTGGTGTAGATAATTGGCAGTTTACCGACGCTTGACTAAACCTTTCATCAGGTGTGAACTGATCAGCCATAAGCCTGAGAGTTGAATCTGGTTCAAGAGAAACTAAACATGCGCTAAGCACACAAGGTGCTGCTGACGGATATAAAAGACTGCATTGGCCACATATTTCTTTAAGATGTTTAGAAGCTTTGAGAAGTGCTTTTCTGGATAGCAACCAACTCCAACCTTTTAGCTCACCATGTCCAATACGTCCCACACGACCTACTACTAGCCTCCAAGGTTGTACCTAAGTATAAAAATATTTAATTCGATTATTTATTTTAATTTCATTATATTTCGATTACTTTTATTTTTTACTGATCAGTATCTTAAGTTATATTTAAGTGAATTACTTACACCCTGAGACATTACACCAAGAATGAAATCCATCAATTTTTGTAATCCAATTCGTCTAGCTGAGGCGCGTTTTCTTCTTTTTCTATTAGGTATATCGATATTGATAGTAGCTGTTTCAAATATTTCACCCCTGTCATCAGTTGCAACCGCAAGCAGCCAAGATTGATCTTCGCTGAGGCAGTAGCTTAAATACAAAACCGCACACTCTTCTGGTCCAGCGATTCCGAAAGATTCCGGCGCTTCACTTTTCGCCCGTAGAGGGGCCAAGACGTACGCTGGCGAGTACAACCGGTACGGGGTTCTGTTTCGTTCCTGATGTATAGTTGCAAGAGTATTACTATAAGACTGAAAATGATCGAGTCATGGCCTGTTTATTATTTACTATTTTCATCATTTTAAACGGCACACGGGCAACGCGGCTGATTTATGTTTAGGAAATAATTTAACACAAAACATAAAACTGGATCTTACATCTTTACTCTTAAGAAAAATATCTGCTGCGGCAGCGGTACCAAAACCAGTAAGACTTTTTACTGTTGAATTATGATTCAGTAGCCGACGTCCCTGTAGAAACACGTTCAATGCTAAAGCTCTCATTTCATCCTGTATTTTACGCCTTTCTCTAGCTCGACCTAACTCCATTATACTTTCCAAGGATATTATCTGAACATAAAAATAAATCGGAAATAAATTAGTAAGTCTCCTGATTTGAAGTATAGTGTATTATAAAATGTTGAATATTAATCCTCTGTAACATAAGAATGTAATTATAATAAAAATGTTTTTATTATATTATAAAAAAAAACATGTATGTATTCAGCGCCAAATATTTTTTCTCATCTCCATTGCTTGAAGTCTTTTAATAAAATATTAAAAAATTACAATTTAGCCTTACCTGAACATTAATATTGGATCTAATGTTTTCAGGCATGCTATTAACTGCTGTCGAATATGCACGTAATAAAGCTAAAATAGCAAGTCTTCGTCGGTCGGGATCTTCAGGACCTCCCAATGAGAAAGGTTCTACTAAGTAAACAACTATAGCTGGAGGCTCGACTTCCTCCTCATCTGGACCCGATGTTGTATTAGTATGTATTGTGGCAGTTTGTGAAGTTGGTGTCGTATTACCGGTATTAGAATTACTATTTGTTGCTGTGTTCGACGATGGAGTTTCACTCCTGGGATTTTCTCCTTCTGAAAGTATGCAAATTTCACATGGAAATAGTAAATTGATTTTTAAACAAATGTAATGATAGTTTAACCACAGTGCAATTAAAATACTTAATAAACAAGCATACCAACTGATTCTGGTTTGTTTGTCATTACATCAGGTGTGGCTGGCATTGTGTCAGTAACAGGAATAGTTGTTTGCTGCTGCTGTTGTTGTTGTTTGTTAATCGATTGCGAATCTCCGGGATCTAATAAACTTCGATCTTGAATAACCTGCGTTAAATATGGAGCTAATCGATGATTACAGACTTGGGCATATAATCTTAATAATTCTCCTAATTGATTCTCTCCTAAAAGTTTAAACCATTCGTCTATTGGTTGTTTGGCTTGTTTCTGAATAGATGCTTTTCCAACACGAAGAATACCATCACGTAATGCTTTTGAAATAGGTGTATGCCTTCCTAACCGACAAATCTAAAAAAGAAATCATAACGTTGGAATCAAAGATAAAAGCATATATAATATTTTATGTAAAATCTATTTACTTACTTCATATGTAGTTGATAGTTCACGGAAAAATGATTTCACTTTATTAATGACACAATCGCTGTCTGGTGCTACCACCACATACGCGACATCTCTTGGTCCGGCATATGGTTCCAAGAGTAGTTTTTCCCAGTAACTCAAAGCATAGGGTGACAAAGACAACCAATCACGATCATATCCGACAACCAATGCAGGTATTGGTTGAGGTTCACACCGATCATCAGTTCCACGACCAGCTAGACGATGGAATTGTCTCCAAGTCAAAGGACCTGCAACAGTATACGGCGCTTCCCACATTCGAGTAGTACATTTCTTCTGCACAGCATCTTGTAATAGTGGTTGTAGAGCTCTCATCATTCGTACAATATCACCACTGCACTGAGGACCTTTTGCTCTAAGAAATACCCATCGATGCACTCCGATTACACGATTAGTCCTTTCATTGTGCGTACCATTAATTTTACCCTGATCAAGAGCCGCTAGCGACACTTCGTTCCCATCATTAAATTCCAACATATTCACAGTAGGCGTAAGCATTGGATAACTTTTCATAGTGGAATAGATCCTAGATGCTCTGTAAAGACTGCTTGCGGAGCTCTGTATGATCAGGCACTGTTCTCTGAGCAATTCTAACACATTAGGTGGTATCACGTCTAAACCTTCCAACGGTTTGCTCCCTCCGCAAGCTACAGCGATCAAAGACGTTTTTTTCTTCTCTGCTGGATCTTCAGCAATGCCAGTAATTTCCATTTCGTCTTCATAGAACAAGCCAGCTTGATGAGCTAATCGTCGATTTACAACAGCACTAAAACCGCAACTACACCTGATCTGATCGTCATCTTGAAACAATGCCCCACCTGACCAAGAATGTGTAAGGTACACACCAGCATCTGCCCCTTTAATATTACCAACGACTTTTGGACCTGCATTGCACACGCAAAGACTGCAACTATCGAAATTGTGATCACGAAAGATATTAAGCACAGTGTCACCTAAGAGGATGTTCACTATGAGAGAGTTTGATTCCGGCGCACGAGTAGGGCCTGGTGTGTCTGCTTCAATGCTATTCAAATTTTTGTTCAAATAAGAAGAGGTGGTAGATGTGGCTGGGCTTGGTTGATCATACGGTGGCGGTGGTGGTCTTCCGGATATTGTTGCTGAGCGATATGGTGCCCCTAACGGGGCTGGACTCGGAGGACATGGCTGTTGCTGAACCGATCCAGGTCTAGTTGGTGGAAGTGGTTTATCTGTATTGTTGGAAGTAGGATTGCACTGCCAAGAAGGTCTATATACGCAGTGCGATGGCAGTGTAACAGGCGGTAGAGATTGGCTGGGCAGATTTGTGAGTGGGGCATATTTGGAAGAACCGACCATCTTACAGATGGGCGTAGGTTTGAACACGTAAGACCAATCATCGATTGGCTCTTCTTGAGGAGATCCCATATTTGGATAGATGTCAGGGAGGTGCCTAAGTGGTCGTTGAGGTACAGAAAGTTCCGTCTGGTCCATTAAAGGGTCATTTAACTGACAAGGTGAAGCAACAGGATTATGCTCTAAAGATGGTGGCGTTGGAAACATTTTTGAAAGTTCTTCTGGTCGCAACACGCCAACTCCCCGATTATTATGTCTATTATTGGCATCTACTCTTGTTTCTTCGTGTAATCCACCAGATCTATTCGACTCCGGTGGAGTTTGTACTTGAAGCTGGTTTAAATTCTATAAAAAGCATCGCGTAATTCATGATTTTAATTACAGAAACAATAATAGAAAGGAAAAACAGAAGTCAATACGTACAGTTTCGTCGCTAGAAGTGTCAGGATCAGAATTATCAAAGATCTGATCTAAATCTTTGTAGGATGCTTGAAGACCTTCACTAGTAAACAGAGATCCTGGTTTAGTAGGATCATCTCGTTGCCGTCTAAGTCCATCAACGTTTGTGCCGTTTTCTTCGCCTGTTGCATCAAACTCATATGGATCTGTTCTTCTTCCAATGCAATCTCCCTGTACGAATGTTAATAAGTACAATGTACAAGAAAAACAAAAGTAATACTTCATACAAATGAAAGGGAACACTTACAACATTGACATTTGGTTCCTGTTTAATCTCTAATTTGGGTGTTTGAGACTGAGGAACCTGAGAATTCATTGGTGGATACAAAGTATTGCTCCGTACATTGACTGGACTGGTATTAGATTCCTTAAAACGTTTTACAGGGTGATTGAGCCATGCTTCTTGTGTTGAATAATCATAGAGCCAATGTAATGACTGTTCGTTTTCTAAATATATATCCTCACATTCTCTAGGGGCTAAGACTGGTCGTTTTAATGTTGGTCCAGGAGCTGGACTATGTACTTGATTATTGCATGCAGAGGAAGTTGATTTTGGGCCTTGGGAGGGGGTTAATGGTGGGGCAGTGTTTGTATGACTGGGTGGTGGTTGAGGACTAAGAGTAGGCATTGTAGGCTCTGCTGGTGGAACCGATGCTGGCTCGGAATGTGGAGTTGGAAGAGGTGAAGGCGCAGGAGATCCTGGTGAGCCAACAGATGGAACTGGTAAACAATCTCCTCCTGTTGGTGGTCCCCTTGAGTAAGAAGGAGGTCCGCCTGGTGGTGTACTTGGCGCTTCCGTTCTGTTCAATACAGACCTATTACAATTGAGAGACATAATCATAAATTAAGATTTTTTAAAAAGTATTACATAAACGTTAGTAGTATATTTAACATTTTAAATTTGAGTATAATCAATACTGATAAACTGATTCATGCTTAACAAGAAAATGACATAATATATATCACTACCAATGTTCTTGCAAGAAAAATTTTATAACACATCTACAATTATTCCACTACATAAAAAAAATATTACGAAAATATATTTTTAATATACTTATTTGTACGTTAAAAATGATTAAAAATACAATTATGTATCTAAACATGATAACATGCAACTGACATTGATGTAAATAATGTACCAGTAAAAAACATTTATAAATATCATGCCCAAGTCATGAATTATTACACATGCAAAGAATTTTTTAACAATAACTATTGAAAGTTGAAAGAAGCAAACACGAAAAAGAAAGGAAAAACGAAAGCATTTTAGAAGGATGTGTATTTATTAAATTATATATAAGGTGTTTGACAAAGTGTTCACCAAATTTCTTCCATAAGTTGTAATTATATTTTTCTTCTAATTCGTTATTTTCTCCAAGGAAGAAGATATATTTAATAAAATTTGGATACTATTTAATTTATTGTTAGTTGTCTTCTTATATTATACTTTCTAATGCAGTATTAATCTATTATGCTGCATCACACATTTACTGAAGATCAAATTAATATCTCACTAACAAAATATTTCGAATTTTGAATGACTTACTAGATATGTAAATGAAGTTTGTTGAACGCCTTGTATATTGCAATTTAGTATATAAAATAAAAACTAATTACACAATAATATATGAGATAAGAAATAAAAAAAAACTACTTAATTATGTTCAAATTTGAAATATATTTTTATGAATTTTTGATTTTTATAATACTTTAACTATGAATACCATACAATATTATACACACAATATGCAATAACTAATTATGTATGAATATACTTACTATAATTTGCATTAATAAGCACACATACTAAACAGATTTCATTTCAACTACATACAAATGTGCGTATTAGCTGCTTCTCTGTGATAATATCAAAGTAACAAGATTTGTATTGTGAATTCACCTTGTACATTGTTATGTATTAGGATAATATAATAATGATCTTTCTTGTGTATACTTTACCACAGTTAATATTTATAATTCTTCTAGAAAATGAGTCCCCCTTCTCACAAAAAGAAGAAATATAAAAAAAAATTGCACAATGATATTTGATTAATGCGTTATTCGTGCAATTAGATTTAATTACTCCTATGACTAAATAAATAGCGGAGTTTTCATAAGCAATGTGAATTAATGGTATTATAACGATCATACAATATTGGCATTATTGCGGTGATTAATTAAGGTATGGAAAAAAATATAATGATTTTTTTCATTGATATCGGGGCAGAAATTACCCACCTGGGGGCATTAGCAGGGACAGAGGGACAAGCATCCCACTGGGTGGTAGAGCGTCGATGAAACGGTACGACCCTCCGTCCACCTTTATCTACTCTCTCCCTCTGAACCTGAGAGGAGGCCAGGCTCTTCCAACCCCCGGGGGTGGCATACCTGCAACCGATGTGTTTAATATCTTGTTTTTCCATATGTTTACTTATTTTAATTATTCTGATTTACTGAGCAGCAACGTGTGGAGCAGAAATAGACAACCTATTATCAACTTTTATTATCTTTACAATTCTTCACACCTACATTAATCTAGTAATATTGAAATCTTTCCTCTTTTAAAATACATATATTGATTTTAATCTGAATAAGATTTTTATTCGCCATTGAGTTAAAATAATGGAGGAAATGTATAATCTTACCAATAATTATATCTTGATTTCAGTTTTATTACAGTATAGACTTACCAATTATTATTTAAAAGAAATGTAAAATTCATATTATTTCCTATGAAAATTTTCAACACAAGACAATTCTACTTTTGTAAATAAGAGAACCAATTTCAAGAAATAATTGCATTCTAGCCATTCTCAAGAACTTTACATGCATAATATTGCAGCAGCCATTTAAAAAATTACTACCTGTACTGTAACATTTTAAACAATCTACATTTTATAAATTGTGCTATAACATGCAAACAGAATCAATAACAATTGCGGACAATACTATTTCAAATATTATCAGATAAACATAGAATGCAGTGAAAAGAAGTATACGTTTACTGCTACATTTAATAAATGTGCAAAGAAAAATAATAGTTAAAAATCTAACAGTAATCTCATTCTTTATACTTTTTATACTACAAACTTCATAAAAATGTTATTATTACTACTGTCACTATTATTGCATTGTTTTATAATCTTTCATATTACGAAGATATATAAACAAAGTGGTAAATATAAAATTATTATAATTACAAATTATATCAAAGTGTAGTTTGTGAAATTTAGAAATTTTACTATTAGCCACTATACGCGAAATAAAATATATTATATACAATGCAATAAAAGTTAGGTTCATTAGTAAAAGTCACAAGAACATATTACTTACTTTGAACAGGTACAGGAAGACTTTTGTGTTGGATCAATGAAGGTCCAGGTTCCAGATTCTGTGGAAGATTCTGTTTTGGAAGCAGAAATTGGTGAATTCAAAGTACATTCTGCCCATACACGTTCTGGTAATTCTGTAGCCGATCGTAACTCCTGCTGACTCAGAAGAGGATGTTCATAGCTAGCAGGACTATTTGGTGGTGAAAGAGGAGTATCAGATGGAGTGTCGTCCATATCTGTGACTAGGACATAACACGAAGGGTAACGCATGCGAACACCACCAACAAGCACTTCTACTAATGGTGGAAGTCCTGCTTCTACATTACTGCCGTTTATTGGATAAAAATGTTTCCATTCTTCAAGAAGTTGACTGTCTGTACGTCCAACTGGACCTGTTAATGTACCTGCTAATCCATAAGGAGCTAATATCACTGAAACAAAAAATATACTAAATAATTATATATTTACAACAGTAACACACATTTATATACAATATACTCTGAAATTATCTTATGTGCTTGCCTTTAACACCAGATTGGGTGGTTTGAGTGCGTTGTAAGCAAGTTCTTGTAAGATGTCGTACAGCAGGATGTTGCCTGACATCGACACTTGCACATACAGTACTTTCTCCATGCACAAAAAATGCGAACGAGAATGACAAATGGCTACTGTAAATGACATTAAAATTATTTTACTTGAATTAAGTTATAAGAAGGCTAGTACTTAATTCAAATCTAACTATTATAACTACGACTACCATTAACATTAAACAAAATTACCATTAACAACAGTACAAGAACGTACCTACTGCAACGATGTTTCTCGAATCCATCATAAGGTTGTACGAACCACTTTCCTAGGCGAACAAAATCACGAGATAGCAAGCACCGTTCGATCAAGTTATGTAGAGCCTTGAAAAGAAGTGACCGGCATTCATACGATAATCCACTTTCCCAAGAACCTTGTTCACTTTCTGCAATCAAAATATTTATATTAGAAAACAATCATGGTTTATATGTATAGTAAAATCAAAATATTTCTATTATATAATTTCTATTATCAATTTTTAGAGTCACATTTTTTTCTCTGTTTTCTGAACAGAGGAAACGAAATGAATTTCGCTTTAAAATCACGTAGATTTTGTTATTTTCCCGTGATCTACTTTCTTCATCGAATCGAGGCAATACCTATTCTTACTGGTCGAAAGAAACGGCCGATTCCACTGTGAAAGTAATGCAATTCGTGTATAAATTACAGTGAGTCACGTCGGCACTAGGTAGTCTGCAGAAAACAAAAGAAACGTCAGCCGAGAAAATCAAAAAGTTTTGGAATTTTGTGCTTATAATCTAACATCAAATTAACTATTTCTTACTTTACAATACAATAGCGCTGTATGGTATTTTTATTTTTCAAAAAGTAAATCTAGAATAGCGAAATAGTAATGAACTTTACGCTTCATGAACATCAATTCTGCGAGTGTGAGGCAGGTTTCACTTTCTAAGACAAATGAATATTACAGTAAATTATACCGTCTTATGTAATGTAATAATTTTTCTAATAACAAAAGAGATTTTCTGTAAATTTCTAGACTTCTACATGTACATGTGACATTCATAAATATTATGGATTTCGATTTCATTGATCTTTGAATTATTTATTTAAAAAAAAGTTTTTAACAAAATTTTATTGAAAATATGTTATTTGTTAACAATTGTAACTAATTTTTCCAAATAAATGTCGTTAAATATATATATTCAAAAGAATTATTTTCCCGTCGTTTATCGGCAGAGAAAAAAAATATTTTCCTACATCCACGTAATAGGATGTGATATAGGACATCGAAAACCCACTAAAATCTGTTCGATTCATAGCATCCAAAGACTTGGTTTAACCAAGACTAACGGTTTACCAGTTGGTTCCGCAATTGGTGTACTCCTTGCGATGCACAATAATGGAACCTTGCGTTGCATCGCACCGAGTTGCAGACAAGTACATGGTTCAGCGACCCTGTGTAGAGAAACACGGTCTAGCCAACGTTACCGCTTCGTTCGTTTTACACACCTTCTTTCTTCGAAACAAAAGCATACGGGATTTCCTACAACGACGT
This sequence comes from Melipona beecheii, assembly GCA_032399605.1. Classification (NCBI taxonomy): domain Eukaryota; kingdom Metazoa; phylum Arthropoda; class Insecta; order Hymenoptera; family Apidae; genus Melipona; species Melipona beecheii. Next base: position 2,374,274 of record JAUCMO010000310.1, on the reverse strand, counting down.
CTACTAGAATTCGTGGAGTACTGCTTTTTGGAACAGTCCGATCGTTTAATTAATAAATTGTCACTCTTACATTATCATTCAGTTATTATTTTACTATCTGTAACAAATTTCCTATATTAATTTTAATTCTGTAAAAGCCAACAGTATTTAATGTTACTTGTTATATATACTAACAATATAAACGATCAAATATAAATTAGTAGTCACAGAAATTAAAGAATAATAAGCAGAAAACATTTTTATAGCTTTCAAGATTCTAGTTTAGTTTTTAAACTAAAACAAACGAAATAGTTTTAGCGAAAATACATAGAAATATTCATAGTTTTCTTATGAACATTGAGATGCTCGTTCCATATCACAGAAATGTTTATTACAATATGTAAATACAGAAAATCTACAGTGCATTTTTCTATTATTTGTTAAATTATACAATATTGCTTCGATTACAGTGTACAATATTTCAAGTGGAAAATCGGTGTAGATTGGATTTTCTCAGAAAATTCATTTCGATCCCTTGTTTTATGATTTATTTCGTACTTGTTGAACTTGACTATTTGCTTTTGAAATGCATGACCGGCATGAAGATCAGTAAAAGGTAGCATATAAAAAAAAAAATTGAAATGAAAATAAAGATCACGCTTGAATATCATTTTTGTTTATAAGGGTTCGATTATAGATAATAAGCCAAGGGTTAACGCCTTGCTTGTCTTTCGAGATTTAGTAAAAATTTCACAAAATAGATAAAAAAACATCCATGGTGTATATTAGAGGATCGAAGCTGTTCATGAGGACAATAAGACCTTCGTTACTCACCACACGCGATGAGTTCCGGTGATACGAGACCAGAGAGATCAGGTTCCTCGCCATACCAGAAGATCCAAAGTTCCTTCGCGGCAGTAAGGGAGAGGGGTGGTGGCGCGGGTGAGGGCGCGATGCCTAGGTCGAAGATACCAGCTCCAGTTGCCGAGGCGGTTGCTGGGCCAGAGGTGGCCGGTGTAGCGGCCACCCGTCGCCACACGCAGAGAATGTCACCCGCGAGGCACCGCGAGAAGCTCGACAACACCGGGTCCTCGAGAGGAGTGCCCCCGAAATCGCCAGCCACTTCGCCCCAGACGAGCTTCTTCCATTTGATGCCGCAGAGGTCCGTCTACAACATTAGTTTGTTAATTAGTATTATTTTTGGAGATTTAGATGATTTCTTTCAAAGTAATATGAATTTCTTTGGTGTAAATTTTATATTTCAGTTATGGATAGTTCTAGCATTAATGTTTTACATAGAAACTAATATTCACAAGAAAAATGTATTCACGACGATAATTAAACTTTGAAAAAGAATTTAAATAGATGTATAAGGACCAAGACTCTATTAACTGTTACATATTTTATCTAATTAACTGAGAAACAAATTTGTTAAATTGAAAAATAATAATTTTCTATGTTTATAATATGTATTACATGTTAATAATATATATTTGATTACAAATATATATATTAAAAAGTAATTAAAACTTCGTTATCATAATTCTGTTATTTACATATTATATGCTAACAATTAAATATATTAAAGCAAGCGATAAAAAAATATGTAATTTATATGTGCAATATAACACTTGCGCAAACTCTTCCAATTAGTGAAGATAGGTTAGGGACTGCAGGGAATGTATTGGAACATCCATTGACCATTGAGAAAGGTCGGTCCTTGAACTTTCGCCGTATTCTATTTCCATTTGTCATGCAACGTAATAAATCGTTGATTTAATCGTGAACAATAAGATCATTTAATGAAATTTAATGGATCACATCAGCGGAATTAAAACTTGAAAATACGTTGCAAATACTGCAAACAATAATAACAAAACTATCATTTCATTTTCAATTAATGTACCATTATCTATACATTGATGATGCAGTTTTGAAATTGTCAACGCAATTGTATCAATTGCAAAATAGTGAGGTTGTGTTTTCTTACAATTTTGATAATGAGGGTTCAATCAATAAAGTTTTAATACGAGTTACCACGAAAGTCACTGTAATCTGAAAAAAATAAAAAAAAAAAAAATTGTTACTTATGTACACAGATTTTACAATCAGAATTTCATGGGAATTTTGTTTTGTAGTCGTGAAAAATAGAACGATAAATTACCAATATACGATATTTATTAATAAAGTATAAAATAAGTGAAAGCGATGATAAATCGTAAATATTCATATTGATATCTATGTATGAAGTAGGATAATTTCCCGTTCAAGCTTCTCCAAAATGTCAATGAACTTATATTTAATAGAAAGAAAAGACTGTGGTAAAGACTTTGCTTCAAATTGTCTGTGTTTAAAGAAAAATATCTTATCTTGGCTAATCAGAGTCCATTCACCCTGGAGTGATATTATTGACATCTGATTCATGTAATTTTTATTGGCTTTCATGCGATTAATCGATGTTCTTTCCGAGTTATCGATATACAGCTTAAAATCGATTTTAAATACTCGAAATGTGTAGGTGCGCATGCGTGAGAACAATTTTGATTCAATGATAGAAATAATCAACCGTTTTATGTTGGGTTTACTATAAGTAATGTGTAGACAGATACGCATAATTTTTATTTGTTAAATATAAAATAATTATTAATTTTGATCGACACATTTCAATAATTATCAACTGTCACTAAAATGTTATTAGCTTAATCATTAGAAGAATGTTAAATGATAAAATTCAATTTGTCTCAAATATTTTTAGAACCATGATACTTTAGATACGTTATTATTTTGTATAACATTTGTCATTTTAAATTCGTGACGATTACACAAACAATAACAAGAACAGGGTAGAATACAGAATCTCTACACACTTTCTCGTTATTTAGTACAATGCGTATGAACCACGGCGCCGCCACAAGCACGTTTACGTCTATCGTATGGCGCCACGATGTGTCTGTCAGAGTAATAAAAAGGCACGCGCAGTCGCGAACAGGTCGCGCACTTCTCGACCAATCAAACGTATGCCTTTTCTTACGTCACACTGCCAGCTGACATAAGCGGAACAAATTCAAATAAGAGCGGAAACTTCGTATAATTTTAAAGAACACAATATGAATTTAATAAACGTTTTTCTATGAACATTACTTTAGGTTCACATTTGGAGTACTTATTTTTTTCGCACGAAAACTGGAAATACACAAAAAATACAAAAATTCTTATGATTAATACGTATATATAATACTAAATGTAAGAAGAAACAAGCAAGAAAGTATCAATCATTATTATTATCATTAAATTTGTTTAAGAAATAATAATTCTTTCTAAATTTTTGATAACTTTGTTACTGTCGTTCAACTAATCTAATCTAAAAAAAAAAGAAAACCTGAACAAAATTAAGTAATTCCAAAGTTCTGATTGTAAGTGGTTCAAAAATTTGATTCAACAGCTTCCTTGGTATACCAGTACATTCTCTATGCAACAGTGAAAGAGTATTTTCTTCATTCTGTTACGTTTTAGAGACGAAAGATGAGAAAAGAGAATCGATTAAGAAAGAAAGGACATGCGGTGGCGCCTATCGTGTCGACGCGACGAAATAATCGGTGAGCAAAGGCGCCCATCGTAACGCTACGGGACTGTCAAGCTTGCTGATCAATACAAGCAAGGCGACGTGCAAGGCCGCCCGCGTGGATTCAACTCGCGGGTCCGCCACATTCCCTCGTTCCATTCTGCCATACGCGTCTCTATTCGTATCCCTTTTCTCCCACGAGTTTCACGCAGCCTCTTTCTCTCGCTTCACATTTTTTTTTCTTTATTCTGTTTTTATCCTCTCCCTCCCTAGCCTAAATTTTCCATATGTTTTCTTTTTTTACTAGTGATCACAATTTATCTGAAATTTGACAGGCGTGTAACTCTTGGACCATTTGACAATTTGTGCTGGTTAATGGATTGTAAAATATCGAGACATCACTTTTCTGTGAATTCAAAAGCTCATATTATTTTGACTATACAATTTTTATCTTTATTTCAAAGATGTCACTGCAATTCTTGTAAACAAATAAATATTCGATTTCTCTCCTGATGAATTAATCACACTAAAAATCTGATCTTTCGAATCATATTAAGAATCTAAGCTAACTACAAACCATATAGACCAGGTACAACAGATTTACCAAAACAGTTTATTTCTACGTTCAATATCTTTGAATATTATCAATATTGCTATAACAGTTTTTTTATTACATCGGCGAGAACAAAAACATATGGGACAATGAAACAACTGTAGACGAAGTATCGACGCAACCTTCAACCGATTACAATTTGCAATGCAACTGATCGCAATCTTTATGGTACGAGTCGAAAACATACAGAGTTGCACATCGAATTATTGATCGTGCTACCACGAGGCGAACAATACCCGAATGTATGTGTCAATGAAGACAGAAGAAGAACTGTGCAACATCATTTTTCTAATAGTAGCAGAGTATGTCTCGGTGCGCGTAAAACGGAGCTACAGCTGTAAATTCCCATTTCTGTTACTGCCCTCCTTATACGCTTGCCGTTAAAGCAGCACGAACATTACATTCACGTGCGTAACGAAGCGGAATTCTCTTGCGTACAAGCCACTCGAAAGTGGATAGAGTACGTCTCCGCGATGCCACCGAACGCTCCTTTTTTTTCCCTATGAAATCATACTTCCTGCGTGAATTCTTTCAACTTTGCTCGAGCCTCATTATTGCTCATTCGAAAAATTCTTTTTCTTTTCCCTTACTTTGTTTACGATAATGTAATACAATTCTTTTAGTAACGGTAGGTTACTAGAATTAATTGTCAATTTAATTATTATTAGTAATTATGATATTAAAGTTTTACAGCTACTCAGTTCATATATTTTGCAGTTATAATGTTTTACGTGATACGAGCAATAGATTATCACCACATTTAAAATCAACGTGTTTCCGATTAAGATCTATTATTTGGTAAAATATTTTTATCAAAATTTAATCAAAAGTTTTTTTAAATTCTTTTTCTTTTTCTTTTCTTATCGCTTTCGTCTATTGCTCTTATCAATGTAACAGATAAAAAATTACACGTGGGTTGTATTAAAATAAATATTATACAACTTTAATCAAATTGTCTCAATCCTTAATTTTCTTATTTTTTTGTTCAAGGGAGATTGCAAACGTTTAATTTCAGTCCTTTCTATTTCAGCATGAACGAATCGACAGTTAACTTAAATATTCATTTTATAATTCTCTCCTAATTCTCTCCAGTTCATTTTGCCTATTAAAGTATCATTTATATTTGGCAAATAAGTTCAAATCAAATAAATTTAAAATCAAAATACTGAGAGAAGAATGGTTCAAGAGACACTGGATATTCTCAATTATATCAGAGTCTGTTTCTGGTGATTTTTCGAGTAAGATACGCGAGGCACGCGGCTTCTTCGTCGGCGGAGTCACTCAGCTAGATTATGCTGAAACTGGTGCTCCGTGGAAAGAAACAGGAGAAGCCGAAGGGGGCTTGACCAGCCTAGGTGAAAGCCTTGCACCGCGTGTTAAGGCTACAAGAGAGTTTACACACCGCTACATTTTGAGCTCGCCACTTTTGCTTCGACCTCGGAACACTATTTTTTTTAATTCATTTTCAAACGAATCTCAAACTAAATATAATCTGAGAAGATAGAATTTCGATCTTGTTTCTGAATTTTGATACTTGTTTCTAAAAAAAAAAAAAAAAAAAAAAAATGATAATGAAACTTATTTATATTTTATTGCAGGTAAATAAATGACGAGTTTGAATTAAATTTAGAGACAATCTTTAAGCTTCAATCAAAACGTTGAAGAATTATTCCTTAAAGGATTTGAATTCTAGCTTCGTTATTATGACCTGAAGAACTGCAGAACTTTTATTTTTGTAATACAACATCCATTTATTGTGTTTAAACTTTGGCAAACGTTAAGTAGTAAAAAACTGACTTTTAGATAAATCGTGGATATTCACTTTAGGTATTGTTCATATCTGAGAATATTTCTCTAAACATATATATTGCTAAAAAAGATAAATTAAACTGTGGAAATGAGGAACGAGTGAGAGGAAAATTAAATCGAAATTAAAACGCAACAATTGTTTATTCCTATGTAATTACTGATTTTAGGTGACTGAGAAAGTTATTGGCCTCTTCTTCCAATTAACGAGTAACGGTAAACCGAGAATTGTGACATAACTAAATATGGTGCGTATAAAAGAATTTGTTATTGTTACTAATAATTCTTTGTTTGACGTAAAAATTTTCTTCGCGACATAATAACAAAATATTTATTTTATCATAATTTAGAAGGTACAATTTTTTGTTAATAAAATGTGTAAAATTATTAAACAATTACAATTCAACATGCAATTTTGTTTTGATATATAATACAATATATTTATCGCTAAAATTAATGTATTTATTTAATTAATTACAGACACCGTATGTTTTAGAAATCATTCTAGATCATAGATGAACGTATTATATCTGTATTGAGAACCACTGCAGCCGAGCATTGCTCCTACCTGGCCGTTGCAGCTCGAATTTTACTGTGAATACAAAGTAACTATAAAGCGGTATACAAAAAGCCGCCAAGAAATATTATTCGAAACGCAAAATTTTCTTGCTTAAAAAATTGTATATACCATTATCGTTGCACAAACTGAAATATGTATTTGATTTTTACTGAATTTTAAATGCTTTACAAAGTTCGTTCTTTGAGTAAGAGAATTGACTATAATTTATATAAAATGGATAAGTGAAATCTAATAAATAACAAAATACGAATGGAGATTGTTCCCGGTGTAAAGTTTATTAGATTAGAAAAGATTCACAAAATAATATTCCAATTTTAAAAAAATGCACTGTATAAAAATCAGACGCTTTCAATATTTCGTAATATTGATAAAAATAATGCAAGAAGATACTACATTCCGAAATCATGTCATGTTACGTAGCCTTCAGCAGAGAATTTCGAAATAATTTCTCAAATCGAATTCATGCGAAACAGCGGAGGGCGACGAACTGTCGTTGAACGTAAACGAATTTCATCGGGGAAAGCTACGAGGGGAGCCAAAATGAAAGCATAGTTTTCCTCACAACTGACCGAGCAGCAACTGACAAACCGACATGCAACTAAATTTGCTCGAATTTTACATAACACAATAAATTGAAGAAATTCTATGAAGAATAATGGAAATAAATTAATAATAAATAATTACGTCTTACGAGCTTCGATCGTTCAAACTCACTTTTGACAAACAATTTCAATCGCGATTTTTGACAAATTCATGTTTGACTCAATGACGTTTGAGTTGGGGAAATTCTTCGATTGTAGAACATTTCCTCGTTTCATTGACGTCAATACGAGCGTTCCTATGAAGTGAAAAAAAAAAAAAAAAAAAAGAAGAGGAAAAGAGAAAAATACAAAGAAGATATGAAACCAACAGTAGGAAATTCACTCAACGGTGGATGTTTTGATCGACTGTTCGTGGGAATGTGGTGCGCCGCGAGTGTAACAGAAAAATGTGTCTGTCTCGCCGTTATACTCACGATAAGTATGTGTATACATGAGTCGCGCGCATACTGCATGGTCAAAATGAAGAGAGAAAGAGGGGAGAGACAGTCTAGAGACCTTGCATACAGGACGTTTCTAAAATAGATGATCAAACTTTAAAAGCATACAATGTATTCAAATTACTAATTCACAACCTTTTGTAAGTAACAGATTTATGAAAAAAAAAAACTACTATCTTTTACTAAACATTGTCCTTCACAGATTTATTAATTGTAAAAAAAAAAAAAACATTAAGAATATAAAATTATGAAAAATAATTATGAAAAATAATTATGAAAAAATACCCTATATGCAACTGCTTAGATAACAAAATATTCTTTCGTTACAAATGTTTTTTTTGTTTAAATATTATTTATACGTTACTGTTCATTTAATGTATTATACATTTTGAAGTTTCGCAAGTATGAATGAAAATTAAAAATATTTTCTTTACATTATTAGATTTCCAATTGCTTTATCGACGCACGTAAATATTATTTATATTGAGCACTGACGCACATTTAAATATTCCTACATTGTGACATTCGTGCGTTCAGGATTTTTTAATTTGTTAATATTTACATACAAATATTTACACTTGGATTTGCAAATTGTAGTAAATCATTTAACTATACTACGTTTCGAAAAATATTTTTCTATACATATCTGTGAGAATTGAGCAACAATTAAAAATATTCTTTTAATGATATAGAATCGTTTACCGTAAGATATATATCTCTCTTAATCGGTAACACATTTTTAAAAATCAAACTTATCTTAATTATTCTAAAAACTTTGATCCGAAATGAAAGGAAACAGAAATAAGTACTCTAATTATTAAAGTTTATTGCTCATTTTAAATTCATAAAGATAGATGGAAAATTAATAAAATATAATGTCAAAAAGAACAAAATGTAATCAAGCGTTCATCACATTTAATCACATATCTTCTCCAGGAACAAAATATAATCAGAATTTCACAGATTCACAGTCTCTTACGGAATTCAAAGAAAACTAACAAAGTCGTGATATTGACCATTTGATTAACATCTCCTCTAAAAATAGTACGAACAAAGATACTTTTAGTTTGTCAAAGTACAGTAATTATATTTTTAAACGTATCATCATTAAAAGGCGACGATCAAAAAATTGGTATCAAACAGACTACATTATCTTGGAATTCCTCTGATACTTATGAAATTGTTCCCACAGACAAAACGTATAAATTTCAACGTGGCAGTCAACCAACGTGTTAATAAAGACAATGTCCTGATTTCAAAGTACCATGAAAACAAGTAGAACAATAACGGGGGAATCAATGTGTGCACTGTTAGATTAGTATATATCCACAAGCACGTTTAAGGTTCGCCGAGTTCAACGAAAAAGAAGTTCCTAGACTTGCTGCTGGCCCAAAGCAGCAGACGAGGACTTTCAACCGGTGCGGACAATCGTCTGACACAGTTTTGTGGCTTCGTTTGAAAGGCGAAAGGAATGTTACGAGAGACGATTTTTGTTATCTCGTATTGGAAGAGGAGGAAACGAAAACACGACGCGTTTTCAACAATTCGTATCAGCGATCGCTATATAGGAACAACATAAAACGCAATGCGTAAAACACAGTTGGAAATATCCACCAGAGATAATTAAAGGATCTTCGTGATGATCCTTGGAAACCTCCCTGCTGCAACCTCCTTAACTCACTCGCGAATGGAAAACTCATGGTCGACATGAATCAGGCATGACATTGGGTCTTATAAACTTTAAATCCCAGTGACACACACGTACACGCTTGCGCGTCTATACATATAAGGTGACCCAGGTTTCTTTTCGTACAAACTTTATCAACACTAGAAGTGGTCAAAATAATTAATTCATAATTTTTTTTAGATATACTACAGATGCAAAAGTGTATTTTTAGAAGTTTAAATGATTTTTTATAAAGTACATGAATAAAAGTTTGTGTATTCTATTGTATTCCTATTTTTTTCACTTTAATATCTCTGATGAAAATTCTATGCTTTAGTTTTTGGTAGGTCTAGTGTTAAAGAATGTAGTACATGAAAACAAACAAAACTGTCATTTTTTCAAATATAACTGTAACTGTAATTTCTTTGAAAGGTTATATATAATGAAAATAATTTACACAGTTCAATGTACTTTTTCAATTAACGAGACTCGTTATTCCAAATTCATAAGAATTATTAGTTCTGAAAATTTATGTTTCCAGCAGTCTTTATTTTGTCTTGTCAAAATTTAGACTCGATAAGGAAATTTCTATTATAGAATAAATGTAAAACGCGAAGTATCGAAGTATCAATATGAATCGAAATTATATATCGAACATTGAATATATATAATTGAAATACGAAATCATTTGTCTTGACCTTTCTTTATTTTTTTTTAATCAATGTAAATTCTAATATGTCAGAGAAAATAGAGCATTTATGAGCTTTTTTTTACATGACATTTTAGTCTTTGAAATACAGTGACAAACTTCCTACAGAAAAACCTGTGACATCCCGTATAGATAGGTATTTGTACAATATCAATCACACACCCACCGACTTTTGTAAAGTCAAAACTTTCTCACAAAGTGACATTTACATATCAGCACAAAATAAATTATTCTTCGAATCTATGCAAATTTGAAAAGAAATCATATTTGTTTCTGATTCCAGCAAAATTTCAAGACTCGTGTCGATCGAGTATCTTTTACTTTTAACTCTTAAAAATTTTTTTTGTAAATCCTACACATAGGTACGTATACAAGGTGCTTCGAAAATCGTGATACAAGTGACATTAGAGAAAACGAGGACAACTTCAGAAAACAAAAAATAAAAATAAAAAGAGAAAAAAAAAATTCAACTTGAAAACTTGTTAAATACACAAACAAAGCGTCTAATGAGAAAATATTTGATATTTTTCGTTTCTTGTCGACTGTACATTCACATCCACTTGGGCACTAAACAAATTCACGTTCGCTCAGTTGACAAGCAGTCAAACTGAATTTTCTCAAAAAACGCAATTCCGTAACTCACGGCTTTTATATTAATTTAAATTACACATTTTCTTTTACTTTGCTCGTGTCACGATCTTTGAGATACACTATGTGCATAGCATACATCCGACTTTTTGGCTCTTCGGTAATTACGTACAAATAACAAAATAATGTCGTATAAACATATGTAAATCGTTCGGAAATAGATTTAAAAAAAACCGCACAAATCCAAAAGGTGTGGCAACAAACTCCTAGTCTGTACGATACAAAACAAGAACAGGTTGACAACTAGTTATTAACACTACATCGAACTGTTTGTCGTCCTTGTCACAAGACGGATGATGTTGAAAAATTAAATTAAATTATGTTTCATTCAATTTTAATTCTCTGTCAATTGTTATTTCTTTGATATACTCTCCTTAATTTTCGTTCCCTCTTAGGCCTCATTCTCAAATTCCCTCCCGCTGGATTACTAATCTGTCGCGTTCAATCATCACGCGTAACTAGTCGTACATAATACAAACTCGATATGTTTTTTCCTTCGAGGTTCACCATAAAAGTCTATTGACACGAGATTCCACATGACCACCTATCAATTTCAATTATCCATTGCTTTCGCGTCATATTTTTTTTTTTAACTTTCGAACGACTCACGTTTGTATGACATATTTTTGATATTGATACACGTAGAACATAGCAAAAAGATTTCATTTGGAAAAAAAATCTGGAACACCCTGTATAAACAGCAAAGAGAGAGAGAGAGGGGGGGAGAGGAGGGGAGTGCCGCGCGATACACAACACCGACGTCGACACGAACGATCGAGTACTGCCCACGGGAATTCTCCGATATATAGGTTAACCCGGGCGACTTCTGCTCGCGACATTACGCGGTACCGTTAAATATCCATTGGGCAACTTGGCGTTTGACATCTTGCGGGACCTCCGTCACCAATCTTCCGTCTCGATTCTTCAGATACACACATCGAAGCAGATAATGCGCGGCTATACGAGTCTTAGAGAGAGCGAAGAGAGTGGGCTCACTGATCACTCACCAGTGCGAAGAAATTCGTGTGGCAGTCCTCCAGGCTAGCGCCGTTCGTTTGATGCGACGGATGCGTCATGGCTTCTCCATCGTACGGCGTACACTCATTAGCAACACTTCTCGCGGCGGCGCGCCTCTCTCAGGCCTCAAAAAATCACACGGCGAGGCCGCTATTATTCGAGAACATTTAGGAGGGTTTTCACTTCTCAATGGCGACCGTAAAATGGCGGACGATGGGAAACAACAAGCGCAGCCGCCCGAGGCGACCCCTACCGATCACTCGCGCAGTTCTACTCGACGTAGAGGAAGAAGATGGCGGCGCTCATCAGGCATGGTTCGCTCGTCAATCCTTTGAAATGTTCACCCACTATCCTTGCCGTGAACACGGTTAGTGTAGAACACTTTCTTTCACGTACACCTTTCGATCGTTATCATTGTCACACGACACTCCCTGTCGGGAGCGAATAAATTCAAGTTATATGGTACGCGCACTAACGAGAGTACCGTCATTTTACAGACGAGCCTGCGATACGATGTAACTCGTTTTAAAAGCAAGAAACGCCCCTACGTGCCGACTCGCACGTACGACGATGAAAAGAAGTCTCTCGCTTGCAAGGGGTAAGTAATTCGATTAGATTACGAACGCGCAACAACGAAATATTCGCGTTATATCGCGCGGATGGCTAACTGGCTGAGGACACACCGTGGCCATATTGCCATTTACCCCCTCCCTTTCACACACCGACCAATAAACTTTTGGATTTGACAGCTTCTCAGGGAAGAACAACGCGTTTCTAGCACCTCACCTTCTCGCTATTTCTTGCGCTACTATTTTTTTTTTTTTTTTTAAGTAGACACATGTGACTAGGGATGAAATTAACTTGTTAGATATTTCTGAATGTTTCTGTTTACGACGCTTCATTCAAATGATTTTGTTTTCTGTATGCGACTTGAATTTAGAAAGAATATGTAGATGAAATTTTCGTATTATGTATATTTCGTATGTTTGTTACTTCCACTGTCTAGAAAAATGATTTAAATCTGAAACTATGCACTGTTAAAAGTTGGAAAATTATCTTGCAATCATTCTTTTGGATAATAGATATATCTATGGTTCAAATCTACTATAATTTTTGAATTTTTATGTTTCAATTTCAACGAGCAGAATTTTAGTTGTTTTAACAAAGATTTCAGCATGAGACAAGAATTTACAACATTAACAACAGTTTCATATTTTCCTCAAATTAGAGAAATATACAATTGAATTGAAAATAATCCAAATTAGGGCCTGTGCAACTTCTTTTCTCAAATACGTGCGATTAAGGATAAAATTAATTTCCTAATTTGCTTTCGTTTGGACAAAAAGATTTTTTTTTATTATTATTTTGAAATAATAATAAAAAGTGTTCTAGAAAACGTATTGAGATAGACGTCTCTAGAAAAATATTAATCGAAGAAAACAATACTTTTGAACTTTTATAAGTTTCATCTTACAAATCTGATATTAAGTTGTTTGAAACGTAAAATTTGAAACATATATATTAACTAAATACATATATATAACATATACGTCATCTCGTAGTCAACGCATTTAAAGAAATCTACACAGTATTTTCGCCGAATTGCATTACTAGGTTTGAATTGCTAAATTCCAAAATTAAAATAATAAATTTATGTTAATGAACGAAGCATTTACTTCGAGATGCCTTGATATTAAATGCTTTGATATTAAATTAATTCAGCTGAATTCGTTTCTATTTTTATGTGTGACATAACAATTAGTATCAATCTTTTTTCACGTGAAATTCTCAATTAACTATAGAATAAGAATTTTCATTCGTTGCAAGATACACAATATTTGCAAACGATATTTTGTTTTTAACAAAGCGTTCCTATGAAATGAAAAAAGCGATTAGTTTGTACTTATTTGCTATAATTCATCAAACAGAGCATTCTTTTTTTTAAAAGGATACAAGGTATTTAATTTTATCTTGATTTATTTTCGTGGAAATCTAACTAGTTATAGTTAAATTTAAAAACCAAATAACAAAAAAATTTTGCTTATTCCGAAAAAAACGCCATAATTAAATGTTTCGTTTATTCATTAAAATAAAAATAAACATAGGTTCAAATGCAACGAGGACCAGAGTATTCACGATGAAAACAAAATATGAAAAATGACTAAGTTCCTGGATATTTTAGTTCTCCGGACTGTGCCAGTTTTTATTGAGAACACCTGTTTCGAAGACCAAGTTTCTCCGTCCTTGTAATTAACATTGACAAACTATTGCCCGTCTCTCACTAAATAAATCAGGATTTATGAGTAATAAAAACAAACAAATAAATAAATCTTTGCTCCATTTTATGCAATTACTACTATATTTCGAATTTTACTTTTAATTGTGCCTAAAAACAAAGCATACGAAATACGTAAATTCGCTGGTTTGGCGCATGGACGAATCATCATTTTCATATTGTTAATCGATCTTCAAATACGATCAAGTGTTCGTAAGAACCTCAATAATTCTGGCGAAGCACAATTTTCGGTAGAATGTGGAAAAAAAATTTTCCTAGTCTCGGGGTTTTTGTACGTTTGGTTTCGTTCCTGGCCCATATTGGCCATAACTGTATCTTGAGGAAATACAACTGAGGGCACCACCGTACGGTAGTTGGACATCGATCTTCTCCCCTCCCCTTCGTTCCACCTCCTCTAAGGGAAACCTCCCTTGCCGCGCTTCATCCGGTAATCGGAGTCTTTTACATTTACACGGTACGAAAAGTTTGGCGCGAGTCGTGTCGGGATAATCTAGAAGAGGCGATATTGATTTTCAACAAGCGAAATCAATGACTATCGGCAAAGATAGTCATTGGGAAAACCTGTGTGCTACCAACAGAGGATGCATCCCTGATAATGTCTTTGTGCAAATTTTTGTGCAACTATCGAAGTAATTTCTGTACCAGAGCTGATCATGTCGAATTGACTTGTAATGGAGAATTGTAATATTCAAATTGATTAATTACGAAACAAGTAATTACGTATCGCATTACCCTTGTATAAAAAAAATAAACAGTCTTTTTTTCTTTTTAGTACGTTGTTTTGTTTATTTTACTTTCGTGACGATGAATTCTGAATGTAATTAAACTCTGTTCAGTTCGAGAATTGAGAACGAATTTCACGATTTCTATAGAGTTCAGTTTGAAAACATAGCCTTTCAATAAATTGAAACTTTGATTGTTCATCGTTACGTATATACATACAAATCGTTTGGACTTTTGTTGAATGACTGATGTTTACGATTTCACGATTTTCGTTTGCAATTTGTTGACTACTGGCGAATTATATTGACGTGGATAATAAGTCGAATATATTTATCAAATAATTATTAATGTAATAATATTATTAATGTAATAATAAATAATAATAATTAGTCGAATACATTTATAATAATTACGAAAATTACGATGTTCAATCTCTTTGCTGAAATACATCTTTTTTACGAAATAGGAAAGCTAGGTCCCGTAAAATCGATATTTTCAACATTCGATACGGATGAATCAAAAAACGATGGAACTTTTGAGATGATGCTTCAATTGTAACGAATGGATTCAATATTGTTTTTTTTTTTCATCAAATTTATTGTCATCCGATAGATTGATGCGTAAATAAATAAAAGATTGTCACTGATAATTCCTTTTTATTATTTTTCATCGTGGCAATAGATGAAATTTATCTTATTCCGATTGTTTCAGATTTTTGAGATATCAAAAAGAGTACAAACCGCCGGAAGATTTATACAATAGAATAGACAAAATTTGCGAGCAGCAACAAATTCCCACAGCTCATCAAACAAAACTCGACGATCCGTTGCAACGTTTCAATCTTTTCTTAGCATGCGAGCAAGAGTTTCAACATCCGATAACGAACTCCGTATTGTATAGCATCCGAACGATCAGTAAGTTTTACAGAAAATTTCTAGAGTTTTGCCAGTTCTTTGAGTTTTTTAAATTTTTAAACAAACAATTTTATTCATTCTTAAATAAGAAAAAATATCTATGCTAGACTACTAACTTTTCTGAATTACTCGCATTATTTTAGTAATAAATTTGTTTATTCTTATTAAATTATCATTTGATTCTTACGAGTGTGAATTGTGTTTCATTAAATTATAAAATGTATTCTATATTTTAGGTGATTTGAAAAAGTACTACAGAAAGCACGTTAGTAATGTAACTCCGTTGGATGCTATGCGTTCTATGGAATTGCCAAAGAATCTGCATATTAACTATGATTATGTGAGATTCCATCCTGGTAAGTGCGACATTAAAATATTTTTAAAAACAATATCAGCTGATACACATATCGATGGTAAGATGTGCAAAAAAAATTATTACATTATTACATTGTCTAAAATTATATCAATGTCACAAAGAACTAGCGGGCTAGATTTTAATTCTAATTCAACTATGTAACAATTAACTGCTTCTTAGGATCCTTTAACTTTAAATTAAACATTATTTCAGATACGGATACGATGTTCAATGGAAAAACAGCATTCCCAAAGAGCTCCACTCTAGTAACTGGATTGAAATACAAGAAAAAATATCAAGGGCACGTTCAAGAGAATCCTTTCTTGGAAGCTATGCTTAAAATTTAAAAAAAAAACAGTTAGATTGTACAAAAAAATGAATAAATTGCGTTTATAAATATCGTAATTGTTAATTCAAATATGCACTTTTCAGTTTGATTGTTTTTTATTTGTTACAAACATTCGACGAAATAATAAAAATAAAAATATTTATTTATTTACGAAGTAGCCTACGACTTTTTTTAATTTCTATCTCTTCCATCAAAACGATAAAATGTAATTTTCGACAATAAAATTATCTGTGGGGCCTTTTTAAACTCCGTTCATTAATATGATTTTCCTTTGTACGACAATTGACAAAGTGGTAAAAGCGAAGGGATGGTTTAACGTGTCCTGTTCTTCAGTTTCATCAATCGATCCATCAAATTCACGCTAGCAACACGACTCCAAGACAACGAGCAACTAATTTATTCGCTCTTCGGTGAGGATCCTTGCGATACGTGGCAGCAGTAGTAATAACTGAATGCAAGAGATTATGCCAGGAATCGCGAGTGCCACGGGTCTCTTAGAAGCGCGCATTCGACCAACCTATCGGCCGAAACCGAAGGTATTTATCGAGAATAGTCAGTAATAAGTCAAGTATGTAATTGATCGCGCGACAATATATTCGAGAAACAGGTTATTTTACTCTGATTTTATTTTTATTAAACATTTCTATTTTCGTTCGTTGGTAAAAATTGGAATTCATTATCTTTACTTTTAATTTTAGAAAGTAGTATATCGTAATAATATCTTTTCTACATTTTCTACAGAAAATCTAAAATTGTAATTGAACTTACGCTGATGATAACAAAAATAATTGATTACAATAAGGCTACGATGCGATAATTTTATTTCAAACGTGCACGTAAATGAACAATAGGCTACGATTAAATTATTTTATCACGAAGACTGAAGTGTGACTGTCGCATGACCATAATGCCATTCTATTATCATTGCTCTATAATTAGATAAACACGTTATAATTAGATCGTGATCACATCCGCTAGCAGATTGCGGCTCTGATTACATTGTAACCAAATTGTAACCATTTCAATTAGTGTTGTGAATTAATTTTTACGTGGGTTCATACCTTCGTTGTACAATAAAGTATCAAATTAAGTTAAATAAGTATCAAATCACTTTGCGTGATTTAAATGTTATTGTAAAATATTCAGTAAAATATTCATGGATGTAAATGCAAATATTTCCATTTGTTATAGCACGTGGAACTTGCAGGTTTCACCAAACCAGCGCCCTTCATTCTCAGACCTTTCTCCGGCCTTTTCAATCCTTATCCTTATGGATGTTCTATACTGTGCAATCATCCAGCAGATTGCGAAGCAAGAGAAGTTCTCAGACGTGCCAAAGATACATGGGTAAAAATTGCATTTTTGAAAAAACCTTCGAAAAAACCTTTTGAAGAAAAAAGGACACAACGTTGAACGTCAAGTTTGTGAAACAAACGCGTTTGTATGCTACACAGGCGACCGAGGGAAAAACTCTGTTGCTACCAGAAGAAATGGATATGATTCGAGCGAGTTTGGTTGCTGCAGGCAACAATGCCACTGACGTAGGTGGAAACACTGGAGCGGAATTGATTAATGATGCCTCCACCGTCCCCGAGGAATTATTTCGAAAATATACGGAGACTGACTCGAGACCTTTGACCCCTGCACCTACGCTCGCCAGCGGTCCTCCTTTGACAAATCGACCGACTCAGGAAGAGTTTCCGGTGACCTGCGATCCACGAGAACGTACCACGTTAATTCTAGATCTTAGAACCAATTCGCAAAAGCAAATGGTGTGTAATTTCCGATGCTTCTATCAAAAGGGAGCTATCGTCGGAGTCTTATAATTAACGCTAGAACTACCAGAGGTGGTCAAAAAGACCAATTTATAATTTTCCATGGAAATTTTACACCTTTATAACAGTGTAGTTTTAGGTAGTCGAGTGATTTTTAATAAAATATATTAACAGAAGTTCGTGTTCTTTGTCGTGTTACTAATTTCTTCTTGTTACTTATCTTACTTACACTTTAATTTCTTTGCCACGAATATTATACTTTGGTCGTCGGTAGTTCTAGTGTTAATTGTATTTCGGAAATTAAAGATCCAATTTGAAAAGTTGAGAACAAAATAATATGAAATTCCTAATAGCTAATTATGATCGACGAAATTGTGCTTATTTATAGGAAAAGGAAACGCTCTCTTGGCACGCGTTGACTCTAGAACCACCGCCAACTCATCGAAAAACTGAGATTTTCGTCGGTAAACCAAGTTCGAGGCGTACGATGCGTACACCGAATCCAGCGGACGTTCCGGTTGCGTTCCCAAGCATAGACACTTGCGATGAATCGGTATATTTATGAATTTCGGGATTCATTTATAACAGCGAGTGACATACGAAGCTATTGCTAATTTGTTTCAGAATTCCATGGAGGAGGGAAAAGTTGAAAAACCAAGTAAAGAAGTAACGGTAATTCGTAGAAGAGGGAAACGATTACGCAAAGGGAAACGCAGGAGAGGATCCGGCTACGGACAGCAAACAGAAGTTCGCGACTTGTTCGAACCAACCGATACTCAAATTTCACATATAGGTGATGGATCTAGGAGAACGTCGTACGTAACGATTTTTTATTATAATATTTTTTTTTTGTTTTAAATTGGAACATTTCAATTATTCTTTCCTTTTTTTAATAGGATCCACACAAACAACAGTGAAGTAGAGAATTTAGCAACTACTCCTAAAAAGAGCTCTGCCATGAGCAACACACCTTCCATGATACCCTCTAGTTTCATCGATCCAGATATACTGAAGCATTTATGCAGAGAATTAGACAGCGATAAAGTGGAAGCGGAATTTTCAATCAGAGTAAGCTAATATAAGCGAGTATTGGGAGAAATTTGTAATTATTGAAGCTGATCTGAATTTTAGAGAAAAATCGCGTTCGAAGAAGCTCTGAGAGTGAAGGGAGAGAACTACTCGCACTGCAGGCGATCTCAAATGTTTTCAAATCCCGCGCTGGTGGACACACCGCGAGTGTTTTCCCGCCAAGCGGCCCGTTTCGAAATTCTCGATAGCGAGAGTTTGCACGGTAAGCAACTGCTGAAATTCCGATAAATTTGGGCCAATCTTGACAAGTAAATCAATTAATTAATAATAATAATTTAGTAATAAATCAATTTTTAACAACACTTTCAATTTACATTGTCTCGGAAAAACTAAAATAAAAAAAGGAATTTCTACAATAAGTTATAAATATTTGATCTTTTATCAAGAATATCCTTTATCGAAATAATATCGTTTCGCTCAAAATCTTCGTCAGGATTAACAATTCTGGATTATTTAACCAAACACGTGTTCGTCACCTCGGGGAGGAAGTTGATATTCGGAAGAGTGTTCGGCAAGTTCCAAGAGGACACGATTGGAAGTGCTCGATGCATCTCGCCGAACAATATTTTCGAGGCTCTTCAGGACATGATTGGGAAACCTATGACTCAAGACCAGGAGACGTATCTGAGTAATACGATCGGCGAAATTAAGGAATCGTTGAATTTTCGAACTTGGTGCGGTTTGTGCGCCGCGGTCGAACGATTGTTGTGCCCGCTTCCTTCGAAAGAAATCGATCCAGCCACGTGGCTCGAAAGGGTGGACTTCGAAAGCTTGGAGCGAAGACTGAAGACAGCTAACGTGGATCCGAAACTAGCTCGGTTTTTAAGAGAAATTCGTGAGAAATAATTCGTGAAAATATCACGATTCTTTCTCTCGTGAGTGTTTAAAAAATGTAAAAATATCGAATCACGTTCTTTTATCTAATTTCCATAGTTTGAGTAACGTCAGCAGCATTAATCAGCAGCTGATTCTCATTCAGAAGGTAAAGAAAATATCGAGATTTCAAGGAATTTAAGGAATTATTTAATAGATTTATATTTTTAAAATAAATGCTATCTCTAATCTATAAGTCGTAAAATATATTGTTAACATTGTACTATTATGTGTGTGAATAAGAATAGATTTTATGTATGATTATGGAAAGCTTTCTTCGATTTTATATGGTTCATAAGTTAAATTATTAATAATTAATCGATTGAGTAAATATTCACATTTAGAGTGAAAATTATCGCAAACAATTTTGATGGGAATTTCTTTAAACGAAATTAAATTAAATTACTGACAAAAATGTTTCTATTTATTCAACAAAACTTGTAAATCATTATGCGTGCATTTTATAAATTATAAATTACGATTATAAGTCAAAAGAGATATAGAAAAAAAAGTGGAGGGTTTAAATGGGAAGAAAGTTTACTCTGTCTCTCTGTCTGTCACGCGACGTAAATCCGTCCTTGTTGCACACTATTGCATTGCTCGTCTACAAATAGAGAGGGTGCTGCCATCTATCGGAGTTTTCATTTCTATTCTTTTAGTTCCAGCCAGAGCTGAGAAATGCTTAAATAGCAGCACTCTTCACAACAAACTACTAACGCCACGTAGTGGTGAGAAGGTAGAACTAATCGTTATTAGACACTATCATGCTCCTCGTCTACGGATAATTCATAGCAAGGAGAGTCACAGTGTGCGACAAAGACGGATGTGTCGCGTGTTAGACAAGGAGAGAAATCGAGTGCGACAGAGACAGAAATAGCAATTAGTTCCACCATACGGCCGCTACGTGATGCTAGCGTTTTGGAGTCTACAAATTGACTAACAAATTTTTATTTAGAAAAAAACAAGACACTAACCCATTTGCATCAAAGCGCGGAATATTCCGCGAGCCGTGACTGTCTTCTATCACCAAGCGCGGAATATTCCGCGCGCAGCGACTGTCTTATCACCAAGCGCGGAATATTCCGCGAGCCTGCGACTGTCTTCTATCACCAAGCGCGGAATAATAGCCTGTAACTTTTTATTACCAGTCGCTAAATATTCTTCAGATGCCACAGATGATCACGTTTGTGAGCATCTCGCCTACATCAGTTCATTATATTCTAAACAGGTTTAACTTCTGTTGTGAAAATCTTTTTAACTGCTACTATGAGTAAGTGCTGTTAATCTATATTTAAATTTAACAAATTCAAATTTTAAAAAATTTTATAATTTTATAATTTAAACTAAAATTTAGTCGCCCCAATGGATTTTGACTATCTTGACGATTCGGATTCAAGTATACAAATAGGACATACTCGAAAACGTATCCGTAGGATTTCATCAAGTGAAGACAGCGAAGTTGATCAGTGTGGCAGTTTTATAAATGAAGATTACGTGTGGAAAGCCGAAAATCATATGCCAATTATACATGATTTTTCAAGTGTGGGTGGTGCAACTCTAAATACGCAAAATCTATCGAGAAGGGAAGTCTTTGAATTATTTTTTAACAAAGAATTAGTTACAAAACTAATTACAGAGATGAATAAACATGGAGAAACCGATGCACATTTTATATCTCTTACAGACGATGAACTAAAAATATTTATTGCTTTAAACATTTTAATGAGTTTAGTTTTTAAGCCCACTATTCAGAGTTATTGGTCCACAGATAAAAGCATAGAAACACCATATTTTAAGAATATTATGCGCCGTACCCGATTTGTCTCTATCGCTAAAAATCTGCATTTTTCCAGTAATAATAATTCTGATGACGCACTCATAAAAATCCGAGAAGTTTCTGAAATAGTAAAAAAGACTTTCATTCGCATGTATGTACCACATAAAAACATTTCAATTGATAAGTCATTGATGCAATGTAGAAGCCGTTTACATTATATACAATTTATTCGAACAAAACGAGCGAGATTTGGTATTACGTTTTATAAACTGTGTGATTCGAAATCTAGATACATACACAATTTTAATATATATATAGGAAAAGATAAGACTGATACTGGATCTGTTAGCAGAAATGTTGTGATGAATTTGTTGAAAGAGAGTGAGTTATTGCACAAAGGATATTGCTTATTTATTGATAGTTGGTACAGTTCACCAACCTTATATCGAGAATTATATAACATGGGAACAAACGTATGTGGAACAGCTAGAATAAATAGGAAAAAAATGCCTCGGGAACTAAAATTACACCAATTACAAAAGGGAGAAGCTGTAGTATTTTCTACAAGAGATATGGCGGCGATAAAATGGAAGGATAAAAAAGATGTCGTTTTACTAACAACTATGCATGGCTTAGATTTTGCTGAAACGGGAAAAACAAACCGATATACAGGACAAAAATGTGTAAAACCAAAAGTAGTAATAGATCATAATCAGTATATGAGTGGAGTTGATATTGGCGATCAAATGTTAAGTAAATTTCACACTATGCGAAGATGTAAAAACGCCTATAAGAAAATATTTTTTTACTTCATAGACATGATGTTATTAAACAGTTACGTAATTTTTAAAAATCATAAAAAAGATCGAGCTTTTCATGTTTACAAACAACTATTAGCCGAAGAAATTATTGGGCAATATTTATCAAATATAAAAGTAAGTGAGGCATCCATCAATGATTCGATAACGCGATATACTGGTAGGCATTTTCCTATACGGATACCTGTAACTCCAGCAAAGGGAAACAGAACGTCAAAGCGATGCGTTGCATGCTTATCTAAGTCTATTCGAAGAGAAACAGTCTTTAAATGCCATGTTTGCGATGTACCATTATGTATCGATCACTTTAAAGAATTCCACGAGAAATAATTTGTGAAAATTTTAATTAATTTAAATAATTTTTCCTTTTTTCCTCTGTTATAAAAAATGTAAAATGCGATATTTGCGATGTAACATTTTGTACAAATCGTATTTGTGGTATCCTACTACCACATGAACGCTTTATTTTGCTAATTTGTTTGTTTAATCAGCAATGATTCTAATTAATCATTGTTTATTTGTTTATATTGATCAGATAAAATTATATAAGCGTGCGGAGCCCCGGACCCACGACGAGAATATGTCTAATTCCCAGAACAGTAATGATAGTAAGAACAATAATAAAAATATTAACAAGAAGGATAAGTCTAAAGGTGTAAGTGGTTTAGACCGACAGTACCGAAGTGCCATAGAGTATTTCTTGAGTACCCGTCGTCTACCATCCGGATACTCCAGTATTAAACAGTACATTTTTAATAAACTCTATGAACAAATTAGATGTTATTTACTGCACCTACGACCGACCGCGCGCGGTGATACGGGCCAGTTGTCAGCTGAACGTCGCCTGCAAACGGGACCTTAAGTAGAGTCATGATACAAATGGGTTAATAGAATTAACTCATAAATTTAATTTGCAATTGTTTCTATCAAATTAAATCCGTAGCTTGTTTCATATACGACTTTTGATAACGAAAACCGCGTGATTACAAATTTACGAATTCTGCTACATAGGTCGAAACATTTTCGTTTAAATAATATTTAATTTCTCGTAATTCTGTCGAATTCGAATCTGAGTATGATTGTAATAGAAAAAAGCACTTCGTTCATTTTTGGACAAAAATGTGGCTGCAGAAAAATTCGCCATTTATTGGCGCTTAAAAATAAATACAACTAGGAGATTGTTCGTAGATTAAAATTTACAAAATAATAGAGGAACTTGTAGCAAAGTAACATACAATCATTTTTTTCTGTACACCCACTGCGAAAAATTCACGTCACAGCACAAACACCAACTTTCATTTTCGTCTAAACATGAATTTTATGTACATTGCAATCGAACAACGATGTAAAATAACGCTTGACACCGTTTTTTGACGTTTCTACTTAAGTATAGAAATAGGGGAACAACAATTTGTACAAACCGTATCAATTTGCACCCCAACATTTCAGGGGAAATTTACAGTTTCGACGACCACTGTCGAGCCCAATGAAACGCAGACAGTAGAAAGAAAGTGGAAGAATCCCATTGAATAAATACTGAACAAGACGATGAACGATAAAATGTTCTCCATTGCGTCACCGACCAGTTAATAAACCAATTAACGCCTGTTTCTCCTTTTCCTTCTTCCGCACCGTCTCTAAATTCCGTTGTTTCCACGAGCTCTTCCGCAGCTTTATGGGACGTGAACCCACGTAGCGTCCTGAAAGAAAACAATTTTATTAGATTGAGGTTTTCCTTACGGGAGAGGTATAGTGACCTCTTGCTTTCTTTTTTTTCCCCTTCCATTCTATTTTCTTTTAATCGAATAAATATATCTAAATGATCTCGGTGACGAGATCTAGAGATCTAGAGGATCTAGATCGTCTAATACGTTCCATAATAATAATATACACATACGTATTATATATAATAATAATTAACGCTCGGTGAAATGACTTAAAATAATCTATGTACATATTTATACATATATACTATCCATGCATGTGTGTGTGTGTGTGTGTGTGTGTGTGTGTGTGTGTATACATACATATATACTATCCTTTAAAATCTTTAACTCCAATTCATTTTGTACAAAATGGTAATTCCAGGTAAAAAGTTGAAAGTCACCGTATAGTTTCTCTGAGATTGTTACCTGCTCGATTGTAATTTTCATCCTATGAAATGTGCCATTCTCGCTTGATTGTTCGCGAGTTCTGTTATCTCGAATTCTACAGTTACAGTTCCTTAACGAAGAACCTTCGAGCACACATTTATATGACATCTTTTCACTCATAGAATCTACCCTTAGATTCTAGTATAAAGTTCTACTGAGAAAAGTAAGAACAGTACCCCCTACAGTGATATTCACCCTTCCGTCAAGATTTTCACAGCAGAGGGTTCCTAATATGTTTCTTGTGAAAGCCACTTAAGTCTATCGTTTATTTGTGCTGTTCCCGGATCTTAGATATCGACTTCTTTTTGTATGGGGTTCCCTGCAACTGGGCCAAGTCATAACCTCAAAGAGCAAGGATGTGTTGTTCGAGAATTCGAAACTTGGCGCCTTTCTCGCAATTGGAAACTCCGATAAAAAAAACCTAGAGAGTCAATGAATAAAGCAGAAAATCATTTGCAGTGAATAAAGAATGTTCGAGAAATACTTCGCAAACATTCGATGATCGTGTTTTTAAGAATGCAAGCAAATGTATGATCGATTGTAATTCTGGAAAAATAATTGTGAAATACTCTAAAGAACCAGTCAAAAAAATATCTTATTAGATATTCTGAAGGACTTTTCATTTACATTTAGCACTACAGTCGAAGAGTATCCAGGAAGAGTTCAGTTGTTAGCATTCTTAAACTTACTAAGAATCTGAATTAGATATTTTCGACATTTTGTAATGTTTTTTATTTGACTGTGGTCAATAAAAATTTATACCAAAGTATTAACTAATTCAGTTCTTGAAACACGAAATTCCTCTTAAGGAATAAAACCAGCACTTCGAGTTTCGAAAGTTTCGATTCCTTACAAAGTTTCGGATTCGAATTCCGAGAATTTGAAATCCCTACCTTACCAACACCCCTTAGATAACTTAGATATTACTAAAAAATAGACAGATAAATAACAAGCAAGTTATTTCACTATCAGTAGATGTACAAAAGTTCGTTTTGAAACAAACGAATTCTGAGTTCAATAGGATCTAGCATTCGAACAGTGTGAAATATGCACGAGATTATTTGGAACACAAATACAGGGAAGGGGAAGGGAAACCGGAAACGAAAATCAGCTTTTAAAATGCCGGAAACAGGAAACGACGGAAGTGTAGCAAAGTGAATTGGATTTATTGAGAAGTTAATATCGCTATCGAGACAGCGAGCTATCGATTACTTCAAAATTGAATCACTTGGCAATTACATACTTCCTAAGAAGAAATAACAACCGAAATCGTCCATCTACGAGTCAACGTTCCTTACGAAGAATATATTTTATTCTAAAAATTCTACAGATAAAGTAGAATAATATTGAACAACGTATAATAAATTTTTATCGACTCTAAAGTCTCAAAATCTAACAGAGATATTTTATTGGAATTTATGGAATACTGCGCGAATCGTGTATGTTTCTGAGAATATAAATTCATCAAATGAGAGTACCTGGAAACCTTAATACTTTCTGGACATTAATTTAATCAAAGGTACAAAAAAAATAAAGATGCGCAACATTGAAATTAAAATTTCATTTTCTGATAAGAAAATAATTAATTTCGAACATTTGCTATAATGAGAGAAAGACAATAAATTTCAAACCAAATGTTGCTTTCGAGATATATATTATTGTTGGTTGATAAGTTAATAAGTTAATCGTATCTTAAGAAGGTTTCAATCGATAATAATTGAAAGAACATCCTTCTACTAGTAACGTAGTATATTTGAGTTGTACGATGTTTTCTATAAATCAGGTGCACAAAGGGTAGATTTTCTCGTCCTTGATTTTTAACAGCCTTTAGTTTGTAAAATGTATACCTCGTCTACAATGGAAGAAACAAAGATAATATATTCTATGGAAAAATGTTAGATTCTTTCTAGTTTTATTATAATTCTTTTTCTCTTTTTATTTTCACCACAGCATTTCGAAAAATACAGTATTTCAACACAAGGAGAAGCTTTGTGCAATTGATTCTCTGAAAGTTTTAAAAATTTTTACAGAATCGAAAATTGTAGACTCAAAAAGAATTCTTTCTTTTTATCAAACATTGATACGATAAAATTACCGAGGCGAAAAATTGATGAAACTCGGTTTGGCATTTTTATTGCTTATTTTTACGCACGAAAGGGGTGACTATTTCGTCGTTCGTGGGTGTTTCCGGGAAATTTTGTTTCGAATACCGTTTTCAAAGCTAAAAGAGTTATTAGCACGTAAATTAAAACAATCTTTCCGAACGACGGCTCTGCAAAGGGTTTAATTAGAAATTAAATTAACCAAAAGTAATTAGGAAAAAATTCTTCGAAACTTCGAACTTCTGTATGAATAAACGTGCAAGAGAGATGATTTTACGGTATACTTTTACGAGAAAAACTGTCGAGTATCTTTTTTAATAGGATAATAATATTTCAGATAATTTTAAGAAATTTTAAGAAAGCAACGAAGAGTCTTAAGCTACGCGATAATACGAACCACTTGGGTTTTTCAAGCAAATTTTCCTCCTTCGAAAAAACTTCGATTCGTAATTCTATTTTTGCTCTTTTAATTTTAATTTTCCGCACTCGAATAACGGAGGAAAATCTCGCTTTTCTCGTGAGAATAAACGCTCTTCCTCGACAAAACTAAAATTTCTTCAATTCTGTAACTTTCGATTATTTATCGATTATTTAAAATCCTGTTACGGGGGATAAAATTCTGCTTACCTTTGCAATTAATTTAGCAAGAAGAAAATCAATACAAAATCCTGATACTGTTGGAAACTCGGTAATTATTAATACAAAACAATGCTGATTTTTATTTGACTTTTAATGCACAAAGGGCTTTACGCGAGAAATGACCAAACAATTGCTTCGGAGTATCGCGCAATTTGCCATGTACAAAAGCAAGTGGAAATAAATAAATCGAAATAAATGAGATTCCGTGAAGAATATAACTAATCTCTCATTAAATTACCTTCTTAAACCATAGATTTTTTAATTTTTTAAATTACAATGTGTACTATACTGTAACGAATAACTTCGAACTTTAAAATTTTTCTTTAAGACATTTTAAGATATTTTACATTTTAAGATATTTTAAGTTTTTTTGAATATCATTTTTTCTTTTTCCCAGTGACATATCCAAATATTTTCAAAGAAAAATCAAAGTCCATAGCGAGGCAAATACGTGTTTGAAAATCTCTTCGCTTGAAGAACAGAGACAGAGTGAGGATGAAAATTATAATAGATATTTATTCTGACGACAGCAATAAAGGCGAAGCCATTGATCAGCTGTGTAATTTTACTCAGAGAGGTTGCAAGGCTACACCTGGGACTACGATTCGAAAATCGAGTCAAACCAGGTACCTCAAACACTCCGCTCGTATATCCGTTCAGACAGTCATCATTTCCATGACTCCACCTTTTTTGCATTTCAACGAAACACGAAGATCGTTAATTTTTTTAATTTGAATTCTATTGAAAAATTGCACGAGAGTTTGTCTGAAAAAATTTTTACAAAAAAAAATTCGTCGTTTTTGTTTCAGCTAGAACGTAGCGTACGAATTGGTTCTCGGGGACAATCTATTCGTTGATTCGCTCGTACGTGCGTTTGAACTACTTGTTGCGTCTGATCAAATTCTCGACCCACCACTTATCGCTGACGTTACATACGCGGTATCATATTTTAACGCGGAATAATATCGGTTGACGGACAAACTATATTCGTACATTTTACTTGTGAAATTGCCCTTTGTACGTTCGTATTGCCAGAGAGTGGACTTTCATGCAAATTCGTAGTTTTGAAAATATTAAAAGAATTAAAAGAACAGAATAGAACATTATTTTAATGAGTGTAATAGAATGTTATACTTTTGAATATTCTATATGTCTTTTTATGTATCTATTATTTGTATATCTTATATTTCTTTATATATATTCTTGTATATATCTTTTTATATATCTATTATTTTTATATATATTCTATATATCTTTTTATACACATCTATTATCTATTATATCATTATCTTGATTACATCCTATATATCCTTTTCTATTTTGAGTAGAAAATATAATTATACAGTTCTTGTACATGAAATAAAAATACATGAAAATCCATCTTTTAAGTTCCAACAAATAATTGAAGAATATCCTTTGTATTTGAATATTCTTAGAAAACACTCTAAGTGTCAAACGTCAAATTTCTCAAGAGAAAAAAAAAAAGACCATTTATTTAAATTTGCAAACACACTGTAAATACTGACTCCTGTTTGTTCCTAGATAACTATGAATATAGAGTTATTACTATATCCTAGATTATTGTATGTAGAGTTATTACTATATTCTAGATTATTGTATATAGAGTTTGTACCTAGATTACTATAGATGAACAAAAGTACGTTTTTTTAAATATATTAATTTTATTTTCAAGCAGACTGCACATACTAAGTAAACAATGATCAAGAAGTTTGGTACTTGCTAATCTTTTCTACAAGGGCTCTTTAATTTTAATTATCCAAAAAGCGAAGAACGTTACACGCTAATTGCTCCGATCATAGTAATCGATTTGTCAATCAATAAGCAAACAATTTTGAACCTATTCGCGTAGTAGGTACGTGCAAATATTGGATTTGTGCATCAAAATATACATCGCTCAAAATAATTGGAGGACCACTTTGATGAAAAAGAATGTAAAAAATTGTGTAACATCAAAAGTAGATATTACCTACGTTTACTTATCGCGTTTCTTCTTAATTCTAAAGGGCTACATTTAACAAGTTAGTATATAACAAGTTAGTATATAATTCACAAGTTAGTATATCATCTACATACTAGAGCATAAAACAGTTTTTTCTTCTTTCATAATAATTTCAAATAACAATATATTTTTATCTTCTCCTTTTCTGGTTGGTCATTAAATCTAATTTCTAATGTTTCTTCTTCTAATGGTTTTTTTTTTTCTATTATTTTGTTCATTTTGGAGAAATTGTCATGGAATATCTTTTTTTAGCAAGAAGAGTATTTATTACGATTCTTAGAGATTCTAAATAATGAGAGGACAGTAATTGAAACGGAACTATCACTGAAATGTTCGTTTCGTCTCTCGCAATGAAGAACTAGATAACTGTGTATAATTATAAAAGGATGGAAACTTCAAAGGCGACAGAGTGCACTGAAGGTACAACAATTTTGAACAAATTATCAAACCAAATCAAACGTATCTTGTAGATACTACCTGGCGAGGCAATTTTCAAAGAAACTTCTGTAATTTTAGACACAGGCGAAAGAAAGAGACACGAGTGCCTTTAACAGCTTTTAACTCGGATCGCAATTTTACAAACGGATGACTCAATTTACGAATTAAATTCTGAAACATAAAAAGAAGAACATACAAGGCTCATTTACAGAGATTGAATACAGATGTTCGATCCTCGCAGTTCTAATTCCAGTTTCAACCAGTGAAGTTCGCCTATAAGTGAGCATAATATTCGTGTTTCGTCACTGAATGATATTTCATTCTCGCGAGTAGGAAGAACGAGGTGCGGACAAAAAATGGAACTTATGATACGCGTGACACAACGTGACTAACGTGTCTTCTCCGGCGTACCAAAATGCTCGAAGGAATTTAGAAACCACGCGAGTTTAGTTTAAGGAAGCAGCAAGGACCGATATCGAAGATCGTGACGTACGTGAAAAGAATTTGATAGACGACCGAGTGTATATTTCGCAGAAATACTGTAAACAGCGATGAAAAATCGTCGACGATTCATACTGTTACAAATTCGTAAAAAAAAAAAAAAAAAAAAATCAACTCGGTCTCATTTTCCAAATGATGATTTTACATCGTGCAACGAGTAAAATCGATGTTCTTTTTCTTGAATATTATGAAAATTTAAACCTCTAGACAGATGTTTAAAAATTTTTTTCATGACTGTGTCCTTAGACTGATTATAGTCTTAGAAGTTAAAATCTCCTCTTTACGACGATGTCTCAACATTTGCTGTGACGACTTTTTTTTCCACCATTTTTTTCACCGAACTTTGAACTTTGACATCAGGATTTTTATTCAAAGTTCGATGAAATGCTGAAAAAGAATCGTACGTCAAGTTTTAGGAAATCTTCATTCCTCAAAATCACAGAGAATCTCTAATCGCGAAGAGATATTTTTCGTCTTTAGAAATGATTGAATTTTCAAAAAAAAAAAAAAAAAAAAAATCTTTCACAGGATTTTAAAATGAGACCAAGTCGATTATTACACGAAGTTACAACAGTTCGAATTATCTACAATTTTTTACTGCTATTTGTTCAATTATCGTTTCGCTCTTACGCGAAACTGACAAAGGAAGAAATTTGCAGAACAAAATGTTAATTCGTAACTTTCGTTTCAACCGAAATGACTGAGACAGAGGAAGACCATAAACACGATTGAATCAATTGTTGTTACAGAGACAATTATGGCAAAACACCATTTATCTGAATATAGAGAACAAAACAACTGGAACTGTATTATTCATAGCATAACTGTATATATATATTTATATAATTTTATATAATATATATATATATATATATATAAAAGGAATCGTACAACGATATACCTGGTCTCGTTTCAAAGCTTGAGAAGCCTCTACTTCCAAAGTACGTTGTTCATTTTATTCTAAAATGTTTTTACATCACGTAGCGCGTGGATAAGTGAAGATACGTTTCTTCTCGGAAATGCTGCATCACATTATCTCTCATAGTACGTGAAATTTTTTGAATCTGAACCTGAAACAACGAACTTGAAGATCCACGACACCTATATACATCGACCAGCCCCAAAAACTTGACGTACGATAATTTCTCTTATTCTTCTTCTCCATTCTTTTCTTACTGAAACCTGAACGTCGGAAAATCTAAGAAATATCATCGTTGTATTCAAAATATTGTTTTCACTTGATATTCAAAATTCGACAAGTCGACGAAAAATAATAATAATAGAAAGTCAGTCGTAAAGAGGAGGCTTCATTCTTCAAAGTCGGTCGTGAAGGATGATTGTTTTTACTGTAAATTGATCATGACAATTTATAGAGTTTTCGAGAGGAAAAATGTCCTCGTTTTGCCATCTGCTATATACAAGAGAATAAAATGAACGATGCACCTCGAAAGTAGAAGCTTCGAGCTTTGAAACGAGCTCAAATTTATTTACTGTACGATGTTTTTTTTACAAAAATTAAAAAAGTCCAAATTTCAGTAATATACGTCCACTATACGTAGTAAGAATTTGGAGTAGTTTTTCCCACTGTTGGAATTATTTGAGAAAAAAAAAAAAAAAAAAAAAAAAAAAAAGAAAGAAAAGTTAACAACGAGTCGAGTTTGGCGAAAAATTCTGAAAGAAGAACCTGTTACTCAAGAACCGAATAAAATAGTCCAGCCTCCTCGAGCTTTTTGGCCGCCTACTTCGACGAGCCACCCCGTCTAATATACGATCGCCTTCAGGGAGACAATATGTTTATTCTGTAATCGAGTCGTGTCCGTCGTCGTGAAATAAATATATCGACGGAAATATACGTGCTATTTCACACCCACCGTTTTGGTGAACGGTGTTAAACATGTATGACTCTGATTCATCCCGCGCAACACGCAAGATGAGAGGAGGAAGAAGAATCTCTTGGAATGGAATGCGACCGATCGGCTGTAAAGAACGAAAACTTTACGGAACAAAAATTTAGAGGGAAATTCAAAGTGAACTAAACGACGTCTGATTCCGTCGATATTGATATATATATATATATATATATATATATTTTTTTTTTCTTTAATTTTTCGCATGACATCTTACGAGCAGTACTCTAAGAGGAAGATAAGCGAGATGGAAAATAGGGCGATAATAAGGCGAGGAAAGTCACGTAGACAAGAAAGATATAATAATTACGACATCGTCGTTGAGAAAGACGTTGAAGAAGAGGATGATGGAAGGAGGATACGAAGAAAATACAGTGGAAAGGTGAAGAAACTGCGGGGGTGGATAGAAAATTCAAAGAAACACACCGAGAATTCGTGTGAGAAAGAAAAAGAAACACGGACGAAGATTTGTTTAAAGAGGCGAGAATGCGCGAAGAAACGAAGGAGAAAGCGATAGTGGGTTACTGAGAAAAGATAAGCGTGCTTATAACGAAGAAACGAACGAAGGAAACGGTGAAAACTTTGCTAAGAAAAGATAGAAAATACTATGGAACTACGAAAAGTAGTCCAGACGAAACAACTTCTATAATTTTCCAAAGTAGCCCTACAAATCTATACTTTTTTGAAATCTACGTTTTTTATGATTTTCATGAAAATCTCAATTAGAATCTCTAATAACGAATAAATTTCCTTTCAGCGATCCGGATGAACTTGTAATTTTCCAGGATAGTGTTGCAAATCTACAATTTTACATTTTTTAAAGATTCCAATGACTTTTGTAAAAAGATGTGAATAAATTTCCTTTGTAACTTAACTTGTAATTTTCCAAAGCAGCCCTGCAAATCAACAATTTTACGTTTTTAGAGATTCCAATGATTTTTGTAGAAGGATGTAAATAAATTTCCCATTCCTTCCTCTCCTCTAACTTCTCTCCTCTAACACAGTCTCTTTATACTTCAGTCGTCAAAGCTTATCCATCGTGCTTATAATTCCGTGGATCGTAGATTTTTCAACGTCCTCTCGACGAAATAAAAGAAATAAAAATATAGCTATATACCGAATCAATCTACCGAGAAGAGCGAATGACGAAAGAAAGAAACGAAGAAGAAGCCAGCGAAACGTAACGATGACGATACCGATGATCACTGGGGAAGAGGTAACGAGCGACGGTGACGACCACGATGACGAGCAGACGATCGGTTGTTCGTCGAACAAAACGATCCCGATTGGCTGTTTTCTCGTTGGGTGGAGGGGTTAAAGGGGAGGACGGTGCTGGTAGGGGTTGTTGAATGAGTACCGGGACGAGCGACGTCTCAACGCACTGCGTCGCAGTCACCCCGACGGATAACGGATGTCCGAGTGACTTCGCTCCGAGTTTACGCGCCAAAGTCTCACGAGGGACTCTGCGAGACTGATACGAAGAGGTGACAACGAATTTTCTTTTAACCGAGAAACCGAAACGGACGATTGAACGAACAGACGATCGTGTTCACAGTGAGTCTTCCCCTTCTTCTCGATATTTTCCTCCTCTTCTTTTTTTCCAGATACGCTTCTTTTTTAAACGAGACACGCGCGAAAATCACGCGTGATTTTTTTTTGATCGAACATTCAGATGGAACTTGTTGCGCAGAGTTTCTTTCAACAGTGTCGTCAATAATTTTTGATCAAGTTTCTTAACAATAATGTTTGATGTAATTAAATATAAAAATGATACCTTTTCTTTTTTTAAGTACGATTTTGTATCAATGACAATTTGACGAAGTTTTCATAGATCGTGTCAATACAGAATTATTCAAGTGACATCGGAGAAAGTTGGAAGAATTTCCTATTCTGATCACACGTTCGACGTTTCAAAGTAGTCCGCCGCTCATTAACACGCGGAAATTGCAAGATTAAAGATCCCGCATAACTCATTTTCCTCTATCAATGACGCGAGTTCGTCAAATTGTACAATTTGCTTACTAATAGAATGTTAATAACAGAAATCTCAACCGCCCAATACCGAATTGATATTCCCGGAATAGAACGTCCGCTTTAAATTTCGAATTAAAATTCTGCTTGGAAAGATTGTTTCTAATAAACTATCACTATATGTCTAATTACGTAGAACTTTTTTTTTTTAATTAATTACTTTCCAAATATAGAAATATTATTATTAATTTAATTGTTAAATATTAATTTCTAAATATTGAACTCGAGAGTTTCTTATTCGAACAAGAACTTGAATGTAATATTCTTAAACTACTTTTCGCTATTTCTTTCGCATTACTAAGAAAATACTGAAAATCGATAATCGAATTTTTTGAAGAAATTAATGTTTAAATTTACACCAAGTTACGATTTTTTTGTTGTAACAGAAGTAGTTGTAAATTTCTTTTTTTCCATTAATCTCTTCGTCTCTTTCAATTAAGAACATCTAGACGTACTTTTCTTTAATTATCAAAATTATACAATTAGGGTTTAAAATTTAATTTAATTTTATAAAATTATAAAAATAGGGTGACTCTCGATTTTTTTTTTTTTTTTTTTTTTTTTTTTTTT
Organism: Melipona beecheii; assembly: GCA_032399605.1. Classification (NCBI taxonomy): domain Eukaryota; kingdom Metazoa; phylum Arthropoda; class Insecta; order Hymenoptera; family Apidae; genus Melipona; species Melipona beecheii. The sequence goes on along the minus strand of JAUCMO010000310.1, from coordinate 2,339,325 downwards.
TTTTTTTAATGAAATGCCATATCGATTTGCCATTATTAATCGTCGTTCGAGATTTCTGAAAGAGGAAAGTACATTCCTCCAAATTCCATTAAATCAAATGAAAACAATGCAAGGAAAAACAATGATACAAAACGATAGAAAACTAGAAATAATGTTTAAACAGCGTTCAAATGTTTAAACCGAGTTAGCAAGCTAATCGAGGAGATCGTTCGGTCCGTCTGAAATCGTTTTCGCGCGTCGATTTCATTGTCAACGGTGCGATAATGCCGCCTCTCTAGCCCGGTCGCTAAAATCGGCAAGTTGATGGTTATTCACCGCGCTAAATTTAGCAGGAATTTTGTATAAATAGTACGTAACCATTGCAGAAATGTTTCGAAAACGTAAACAGCATACCTGGCTGTCGTCAAACTCGTGGATTTGTGACCGGCCTAATAACGATCGTCACGACGTTCGACCGTGATGCGTTTCGCGGGTTCAGCGAAATCGTCACCCACGTTTCCGATTAAATTTACACACGATGCCTCACGCTTCTCTGCTGGTCCTTTCACTTCGATAATCAAACGTTCGTCAAACATTTATTTGATTTTCGCAATTCGGAATTTTTGTGTTACAGAATTTGCCAGTGGGAACACCGTCGACTGTAGCTGTACATAACGAATCGTTCCAAAGAAGCGGGAACGTTGAACGAACACAAGAAAAAACGAGAAGATATTATTCAAAGATAAAGGAGAAGCGATGTTTACGACTACGATTTTTGCATTGAATACACTGTGGATGTTGTGCGAAGCAGTGCCGTTACTTGATCTAAGAAACAGCTTGGAACAGAACGCACTGGACGCGATAGTGTCTTGTTCGTCGAATGAAGATTGTTGGGAGTGGCTATCGGTACAAGTTCAGAAAAATGCCCCCATGATCTCAAGGAGTCAGAATCTTCTCGCATCAAAGTAAGTACTTTTTCATGGTCTCCGGTTCATACGTTGTTCTGCGCAGAAATGTGGCTAAGAAATAATATTGTTACGGATTGTAGAATGAACAGTCGACGAGAGGCTTCAAACTTAGATCCGAATGCGATAATGAAAACGTGGGATAACAATTCGCTAACCACCAAGCAAATTGGGAACAGATTGTCGAAGAAGGATGCTGTTATGTCACGTAGTTGGGGTGCCGGTGGCATGCCCTTCTCTGTCCTGTATATGAATCCACACGGTCCTCGTGGAAACCACGCCAGTAAGGAAATATTAAACGAGAACAAAAATGATAATACATTACTCCGTACAAGTACAGATACACATGGTACATGTTATGTTAAGGTACTTCTCAACAACAAGAACTGGGAAGAACTGAAAGTACAACACCACCCATAACGTACCCTAACACACGCATCGCTTTACGTAACGGGAGTTCCACGCAACCAAGAAGACAATACTCGATAATACCACAGCTTTTTAGATCATACGGATGGGTTCCGTTTGGCAAATGAAAAGAATCTGCTCTACTCACAAAACGTCACTACAAGTGTGCAATATTGATCTCATAATTTTACTATACGAGAAATCAACTGTAGAGATATTTAGTTATATCTAGTTTTAACTAAGCGTCGTATCATTTTGGATAAATGACAATCTAAAAATCTTTTTCCAAAAGGCCACCGCAAAATAACTTCTTCAAATTTATCTGTTTATACGTACTTTTGAAATATTTTTTTCAGAGTTTCTAATTTGATTTACTAAAGAATTTCTCAATTTTGTTAACTGCAAGTAATTATTTAAGAAATCGCCTACTTTAGATTTTCGTTAAAGTTTCAGTTTTGAAAGTTGAAATTTTACCTCATTACGTACAAAATTACCATTCATTCTTTTTGCTTACACGATTCAAAAACACAATAAAATAAATTTTTACTTCCTACTTAAAAGGAAAATTTACGTTTAGCTACGTTTGGTTGTATTACAATCAATTTCTCTATATGTATATTTAAGAACATAATCTAATTCAAATTGTTATAATAAGAAATTATTTAACTTACCATTCATTTCTTTCATTGCTTTGATGAAGTCTTGTGGGTCTTTGAACGATACAAATCCAAATCCTTTCGTCTTGTTTGTTCTCTTGTCTCTGACTACTTTTGCTTTTTGAAAGCTTGAATACTTTCCAAAGACTCTCACCAACATCTCATCCGTGACGTCGTTTCCTAAATCTCCGCAAAATATTCTGAAATCATCTGTAATACAAAAAAGATGTGTAAAATATATTTAAAGCAAAATAAAATTTACGAAGGATATGAATAAATAATCACCTTCGTCCCATTCTAGCAAAGAAGGATCCTCCCATATTTGTCCACCAGCCATTCGTACAATCTTCTTATTTTTCTTTCCTTTACCCTTGGGATGAGTCTCTTCAGCACTAGCATTAGCCATAGTAGAACTTGCTTTACCTTGACTAATCGCTAATTCTGCTGCAGTACTAACACCTTTCACCTTGGGTTTTTTTTTAGTGTCATCTTCTGGAATCTTTGTGTTGATAATCTGTTCAATAATTTCGGGATGAATCATTGGTGTCGACGTAGATTCATAAGTTTTTGGAGTAGCACTTAAACAAGGGTCCACCATATTTGGTAAGTATGGATTGCTTATTTGTGCAGGTGATGAATATGTCGTAATAGAGGGGACCGCACCTACGTAAAATAATGTTTCATCAGTAAACTGCTTGCCATGAATATATTCATAAGATATTAAAAATTGTACGCATAATCATTTACCTTGTCTTGCTACTTGTTGTGGAATTAACATTGGCGGTGGTGGAGGTGGAGGAGGTGGTGGTGGTGGTGGTGGTGGAAATCCAATTATCGGAGGAAAAGCTAAACTAGCTGCTGCTGCAGCAACAACCGGTGTTGGAAGTTCATGCTGCTCCAACTGTCTAGCCACTTGATTGTAAGTATTCGCACCAATTACTGGCCTGACCATTGGTGTAACCAACTGACCACCAATCTCAGCCTCAAATCTAAGCAATAGTACAAATTTATGATCGATTAATGCCATTTGTACTTTGAATATAAATTCTTAATGATATGTTTGTACAACAATTTGTTTGTTTCATAAAAAAAATTAGTCATTTAAAACATAAGAACGTAACCTAGATAATTAATTGCACGATAGAAAATAATGTATATACATAAAAGTACCAATAAAGTGAAACCATAGTATAAATAGGTTAGGAACATTATGTGTGTTTATAACTATTACATACCTATTCATCTCATCTTCCATTTGACGTAATTTATCGTCCATGTTGATGTGTTTGTTATTCTTAACTTCTTCAATGTAAATACACGTCTTCGATGTAAATACTTCTAAAATAAGAAACAATTGCACAAACCAAAATAACCACTCGGACCACTTAGCTTTGTCCCGAAAATTTTTGTTCTGAAGAGCACTTCATATTGCCAACATTAAGATGTATGAAAACAATTCAGTATTATCAACAAAGTATACAAAAACAATATCTTATATTTTGTTATGAATGTTATTTAATTTATCAAATTTAATAGAACGTTTAAAAACACAATATTTTACCTCAAGACAGAGAAAATGTTCGAAATAACTTTCAAAAATCTATAATTCGATATCGGTAATTCATAGTTTACTACGTTGGCAACAGTTGAATGTATGACGAAAGTCTTATGTGTTGAATGTACGTCGAACGTAATTATGTACAAAAGTGCTATTTTTCTACTTTTCATTCTTGTCAGCACATCGAATAAGTGTGTAATTGCCGAAAATGACGACGATACGTCGACAGATCTGTACGTTATCGAAGGGAAGGTGTTTCCTTGGGAAAACGGAGCACCAAATGGATGGCAGTTAATGACTCACGTCATGGCTAATGGTGGAGAACATTATGGTTTCTTAAGGTAAATTTACGTTTGATGTTTCTGATTAAAAATTAACAAGTTTTCACTTGTATGCGAAAAGCGATCAATTTTTCTTTTTTATTGTACTTTATACATTTAATACTTACAGGGAAGATGGAACGTTCATTATTTCAAACGTACCTTCAGGATCATATATAATCGAGGTTGTAAATCCAAACTGTGTTTATGAACCTGTCAGAGTAGAGATTAACTCAAAAGGAAAATTCAGAGCAAGGAAAGTTAATTTAATACAAACGTCTCAAGTAATACAAGTTCCGTATCCATTAAAAATGAGACCACTTACACCATTCCGTTATTTCCAAGTCAGAGAACAGTGGAGAGTAACAGACTTTTTATTCAATCCTATGGTATGGAATATTATTGTACATATGAATTTACATTTGTATAAAAGAAATGAAATCACTTTCTTATATCTTTGCAGGTTTTAATGATGATATTACCATTATTGCTAATCATGATTATACCAAAAATAATGAACGATCCTGAAACCAGAAAGGTTGGTAAATAAGTTCAATAATATAATTTTATAAGTTTCATTGTATAATGTTAAATTTATAACTCAAATATGTTATTTACATCTTTTTCAGGAGATGGAACAACTAAATAATTTCACCAATTACAATATGCCAGAAATGTCTGAAGTAATAACATCGTTCTTGTCTGGTGGAGAAAAACAAAAATCAAAAGCAGTGAAAGCTGCAAAAAAGAGGCAATGATTAAAACCTTTATAGGATGTGTGTTTGCACTTTTACTCTAGTCTCTTAATTAACTACAATTTTTAGAGAAAATGCGAATCTTTTCTTTCCACCTTTTTATTACATTTATTATATTTGAAAAAATATCATAATAGTGAATTCTAAAATATTAGACACATATGTATGATGTATAAATGTATTGATATTATGTTACAATAACTTATTGTAAGTTATGATTTTATAGATGGCTATTCAAAAATTAAGAAAAAAAAAGAATAAAATGCATTTCAGTGAATGTCAATAAACTAAATAAGTTTGATGTTTTTCATATAAAATGTTGATCTATAACTTTGTAAATTATTCGCCAATTGTATTATTACAGAAACATCTGTAAAGAAATAATTTAAATATTATATATTATGAACGTAAAGCAATTTTCAACCATAATATCAATCAATATTTAACAAAATATATTTATAGCTTAATAAATGAACATTCTGAAATTACAGGTATACCATACTGTTTTATCAACTCTTAGTAGAAAAAATTATATTTTATTTCGTTTAATAAATATATTAAAAAATTTTTATTTTCAAATATTTTGTATCACAGATCATCTTTTTTATGGCTTCTTAATCATTTAATATTGAATAATTAAATGTTTAAATTTCTAATTTGCAACATACGTTCTCTGGCTGCTTTAAATTGTTCAAAAATATTGTCTATATTAGTTATAAGTTTATCTGTACTCAGTCTTTGAAAATAATCTAACTGATCACCATGTTTAATTGAACTACGAGTTTGATGAATAATATTCATAATTAACTTTATGTAACCACTTGACGTAACATTGAAGTGTGACTTATTCAACATTTTATTCTCATATCCTTTTGGAATACTGCAATAAGTTATATCTTCCAGTTCATATGTACTGCCTGTAAAAAATCTTCTAAGAGTGTTAATGATACTTCCTGTTGGTCGCCAAGTTGGGACGTTGAATTTATATAAGCCAGGTAGTACAGGCAAAGGTATCATAGCATAACCTTCTGTACGGTACCTGAAATTTTTAATTGTTAAATTAAATTTGTTTACCATCATTCATAGTATGAAAATTTTTAATTTACCTAAACCAGCTGTCAAGTGATGTAACTGATAGTAATAATCGCGGCCAAGATAATAAAATAGTGTTTGCATCAAGCATTACTGTAGATTGAAAATCTAATGATATTTCAGTTGCATAACTAAAATATGCCGAATTATTTTTTAAATTACATCTCTGAGTTCTTCCGAACAATCTATCAATTTGACTTGTACTCCAATGTTCTGGCAAATCAACATAATAGGAAATGCAAAGTCCATCAAAAAAGAAATCATGAGCCGACAAAATGTCCAATTTTATAAAAAATTTATATACATTTGGTGATACTAACTGGAAACTGTGAAATATTTCTGCTTCTCTATGTTTCAGACGTTCCTTAATTTCCTGAAACATAAAAATCAAAATGGTAGTAACTTTGCATATTTTATTAAAATATTAATAATTTATCAAATAAAATATTAATAATTTTAAAATAACAATGATTTTTATATAGTATTTTTAATATTTTTTATAGTATTTATATAGTATTTTTAAATATTTTTTAAATAATATTCTTAATCATTTTTCAAACAATTTTATCATAAAAGGAAAACATCGTTTTTTTTTTATATATATACAAGAGGATATCTTAGATAATGTACCACACGATCGTGATAATCCGAAACTGTGTGAAAGTAATTTTTGCGTTTAAATGACTACTGCTCCATCATGTATGTACATATAAACATATAGATATATGTATGTGTTTTTGTGGGTAAATACGTAGGTGAATACGTGTGGGTGTTACGTATGAAGCAACCAACCATTCACTGTCATAAGATTCAGTTGGGATCGAGACTACACCGGCTTAACATATTCCTTATCATTCTCACATATTCAGAATATTTTAAATCGCTAATAAATTCTGATTGTATCGTAAAATGATCGAAAGTACAGAATCAAATATGAAGACAATCACATTTGCCGAGTGTGTTTCAACCAAGTGCAAAATAAAACAACTAAAATCAATTTAGTACGATACATGCTCAATTATGAAAAATTATTGGTGTTAGTGATTTAGTTTTCGCTGAATTCAAGAAATATGTTCTATCCTCAGAGAGTGATGAGACAAATCTCTGAAATCTCCTATGTTGGGTATGCATATACATTTTATTATATCTTCGTACAATTAAAATATTTACTTATATTTAATAAAATTTTTAATTTTCGAAAAATTACTTTAACAATATGTGATACGATTAATGCACTTCAACTTTATAATTATATAACAATTTTGGATTAATGTTAATATAATTAAAAGTATAGTACTTTTTCGTTTTTAAACATGCATCTTGAAATACATCGAGACTTAAAATGAGACAGTATTTAAATAATCCAAACAGATTCAAACAAAAATATGTTCAAATCAAATTATAACGAGAAAATTCGAATTAACATTAATTAATTTTTCGATTTAATGTTGATTTTCAATTTATTTGCAAGATTAAGAAATTAAAAATATGATGATAATTCTAATTGTCGAATTAATTAGGAACATGTAAATTAAATTTAAATGCGCAACATGTTGTAACCAGTGCGAATACATACGTATATATACATGCATACATATACATACTCACTTTTCGCGATTCATTTTGTTGTTGCTGTAATTCCAATGACGATTGTTTCTCGGAAACATGCTCCAGCCAATAATTAAATCGAATGCCGCTGGAATTCGTTATAGTATAACAATGGTCGTCCGTGAAGTCAGGATCCACCGTTAAAATTTTATTCAGTCCATTGTACGTAATTGCGAGTAACACTACTTCCGTATCCTCGTCGGTGCTTGTTAAGATTTTATCTCGTTGAGATAAATCAACCATGACATACATCGTGGAACGTTCCATATAAAGATAATGATTCGTTCGAATCCTTGTTTCGTCAGGTACATCGTCGACGACCGTTTTGTTGTGCCTTTCAGGGAACGGTTTGCGATTTTGCAAGGTCGGTAACGCCGTTTGGTTCTTGATCGCCAATTTCGTCTTATAACGTTTCGTTAACAATTCATCACCCAAATAATACGAGTCGTTCTGAGTGTGGGTATAAAGTTGAGAACCCTCGATGCTCCTCTCCTTAATTTGCCGATAATATACTTTCTGACATTCGGTCAGGCAATTCGTCTCCTCGCTGTAGAAACTTACTTCGAACGGGCTGAATACTTTTTCCTGCCAGCCAAAAATACGATCCTCCTCCTCGAGGAAATTCGAGTCCCTGGTATCCCCTTCGTTCTCCAGCAGTTCTGCAAGCAGAGGCCTTTGCTGCACGATTTTGACTCTGTAACAATAAACACGCGGAAGATAAATACAATCTAGAAAGTGAAACAACCTCTGCCAGATGGCCGGGATTCTAATTCTATCGACACGTCTGATACAGGTTTCGGTGGTCAAAAAATCGCAGTTGATCTAACGATCGGCATTAATCTCACAATGATGTATCAGTAGACTTTTTCTTTTACAAAACCTCAATTAGAGAATTAATTGTATGTTTCAATATGTATTACAACTGGCGGAAAAGGAAACGGCGAACGATAGTTTTGTGATTTCTTTTTGCCATTTGCAAAACTTTATGGCACGTTACAACACAAATGAAACCTGAAGTTGAAACCTGTGTTACCTTATTTTGAAGTTGCTTATAGGTTCCTTGACTTTGTAATTGACGGCTATTTTTTGCTTCCGTATCTTATTTGCCATTTTTTGTTTTTACCATCGGTTAATCGACTGGAGATCCATCTCGGGAACAAAAGAACATTTAGGTGTCGGGTAAAAAAACCAACTGACGGGAACCATCGTGCACGTACCGACAATCGTGTACGAAAGTATTGTATATTGATTTTTCCGTTGCTTGGTAACAGGTGTGTCAACGTGAAACACGCATGCAATTGAAAGTTATACATAAGTTATTAATCAAACTTGTATATGAGTTTGTCAGCACCCTTTTGCTAAGACTGTGGTGAATCGCTTCTGACACAGAAATAACATGTCAGTTGTAAGAGTAAGAACTCACATCCCTATTAAGTCAGCTTTTTAAAAAACACATAATAAAAACGGCAATATCTTATAGATATCTTTCGCAAGTGATTAAATATCAAACGAGTTGTGTGTATAGGTATATATACGTACACAGGTATATTTCTATAAAGTACTTTAATTGCATTTGAAAAGCATTAGCTTTCAAGTATAAGATTTTGAATAGCAGAAAAAAAAGTAAATGAGATTTTATTTATATTATATTATCTTAACGATGTATTAATAATAAAATGATTTTGAAAAACCTTTAATTTAAATGTGTATATAACTCAGTTGAAGTCAAACGTTTTGTGATTTCAGTCCATTACACTGAATAATTGTTGATACTGAATGCAATTCTAGAGTTCATTAATAATCTTTTTGATAGAACCAAGGTATACGCATCCAAGTTATCTACACCTACGTATACGCGAATTTCGTGATTCACTAAGAAAATTGAGTGAATCATCAATGAGGATACTTTTGTTATTGCAACATTGATACATGTGAAATATCAAGTTTTCTTCCGTCTGAAATCTATACAGCAATTCTGCTGGTATTTAAATATTTATTCTAAATTGTTATAAACGAAAGAAAAGAAAAAAAAATTTTAAAAAAGAGTGATTTATGTTATAATAAAAAATTAGATTTGTAATTTCACCATCGATAAAAAGTACGTTTTCTCTAAATGTACAAACACAGGTAGAATTATATCTTGTTATCTAAATAAAGAAACAATTACAGCATTTTACCGCAGTATATCTTACTGTACTTTCTATTCGTGCGTTGCCTGGGCCGGTTTAAGTTCACCTGTTGCTGCGACGCTGGCGACTTTCAACCGTACAGTCTTCAAAACGTGTTCTATTGTAGCTGATGAGACGAGTCTTCGTACTATAACACTAATCGATCACAGTAATGGGGAGTTCCGTTCGAAAATAATCTAAACTATCCAACACTGCCGATTAAGATTTTTATTGACTGTATTAAGGTATTAAGATTAATGGTATTTTTCAAAATAAACAAAACGTGCCTATATTACAATGTGTGTATAGAATATACATTGAATCGTACGTATGTACATATACAATATGCCCGTGATTTGTCTAATATTCAAATCTTTGCGATTATTCCGGATAATGCGTCGATCTGATAAGATAAACTAAATGTGTGTCATTCGTGTAAATAATGTATGAAACAGATTACTCGGTAATAACTAAAGAATTTAGTAGATTGTGTGCAGACGTAGACGTAGACGTTCATGTAGAAGTAAACGTAATTTGCGTCATTTGCGTATGTTTAATACACAATTTAGCTATTAATCAAACACAGATATTAAAGATATTTAAATATTCATATACACACATTTATTTTCTCTTGTATTAGATGTTCAAAGTGGTACTTTGCTACCAATTTCAATAATGACAAATCTACATTTTAAAGGACTAATTTTGTTGGAATAAGGATAGTTGGATAGTGAAATTAAGTTAATATTTATAATCTCGTATTGATCTTGTCTATTTATGTTAAGTTTTGTTTTGCATTTTTGCAGAGGTTTCAAATTAATCAGAATGTCAAGCAATCAAGGAGGAGAGTCTGGTATAACAATACCGCTGCAATATAATAATTCTGTAAGAACTCATATTTTCTGTGTATAATTTTCGTTATAGGGTCCCATAACCTTTACAAACATCATATATCATAAATTTCATGAAAAGGTTATGATAATTTTGGTATTTTCAGCATTGGAAATCTATATTTGAGAAATATGATCTGGACGGTGATGGGAAAATCTCATATCAAGAATTGAGAGCTATGATACGCAGTTCTAGTTACTCTAATGATATTCCAACCAGGGTTGTTCATACAATTATGCGTAAGGCAGATCTAGATGATTCAGGATACTTGGATTATCCAGAATTTATAGCTATGGTATTTTCATGTTTTGTTACTTTTATTGCAATTCTATTTCTTTTTAAAATAGGACAATATTTATGTCTTTTATTTGACACATGATCATTTTCATCATTGTTTTATATATTGATAAAGAGATATTTCTAAATAGATTAACAATTATCACTAATTAAATCAGTTGAATTTGTTTAATTGTAAAATCTATTTTACCTCTTTTAGAGATTAGTTCATAATAATATTTATTATTCAATGTGAAACTGATAGACAAACTCTATATTTCTTCTTAGATTCACAGGAAAGATATGCAAGGTGTTTTTGGCCATCTTGTGCAGAGGTATGTACAATCTATGGTTCCACAAAGACCAACTACCTTCGAAGTAGCAAGATCTAGTGACATCCCTGATGGACAATATGAGGAAGAATATAGTTGTAAACCTCCAGCACTAGCAATGATAATTATATCTATATTAGAAATTACTTTATTTTTATATGATGTAATTGTACACAAATCACCTTCGGTTGAAGGACCAGCAGCTACGTTATTTATTTATAATCCACACAAAAGATACGAAGCATGGAGGTATTTAACATATATGTTTGTACATGTGGGGTACGTATTTCTCTTTAATTATACATGTAACTATTTATGCAATCAAATGATTAAAATACTTTCCTTTATACAGTGTATTTCATCTGGTGGTAAACCTACTTGTGCAAATAATGCTTGGTATTCCATTGGAGATGGTACACAAATGGTGGAGAGTATTAACTATATATATAGCAGGAGTTATAGCAGGATCGCTTGGTACCTCTGTATCAGATCCTACAGTATATTTGGCGGGAGCATCAGGTGGTGTATATGCATTAATTACTGCTCATGTAGCAACCATTGTAATGAATTGGTCGCAAATGGAATTTGCTATCTTACAATTATTAGTATTCCTTGTTGTGACGGTTGTTGATATCAGTCAAGCGATATATAATCGTTATGTGTTAGAAACCAACGACCAAGTTGGATACGTTGCTCATTTTGCTGGTGCCATTGCGGGCCTACTCGTAGGTATAAATGTACTTCGTAATCTCGAAGTGAAAACATGGGAGAAAGTTGTGTGGTGGGCCAGTATTATTACGTACACTGTACTTATGACAGCCGCCATTTTGTGGAATATTTTGTATACATCTTATTACGATTAATTGGCTTTCAAATATTTATTTTTGACTGTTGCGTTTCCTAACGGCAATCAAAGTTTATAATATATATAATCTTGCCACTAAACAGTGAAATCTTTTCTACAAGGACAGATAAATAAACAGGGTGCTAATTTCAGTACACTTGTGTGTACCTAAACTGAACATTAATATATTGTATACTGTGATATAGAAAATCTCTATTTTGCACAGAAGAAATAACTATTAAAGACGGCAATGACAAATAATTTTATAACATTTTTATAATAATAAATTCAGTAACGATCCTTCAGACATAAAATATTGCATCCTATAAATATCGTAAAACGATAATTACAATATGATATCATTATAGCGCGATGTTTTCAGTGTTTGAATACATATTAGAGTAATATTTTATTACTCATAGCATTTAATTTTTAGAAATATTTTATTATTATTATTATAATATATATAAAGTATTATTAACATATATATAAAAATACTGTTACTAGACATTTCTCTTCGATGGTAATTTTTATGTAATAAGTCATTGTGCTTCATTATATCATGTATGTATTTATAATTCACTATGTCATGTACCTGATTTGTAAACTGTTATTGTACTACATAACTAATTTGACTTATAAGATATATAAAAACTTTCACAAACTTGAAATTTTAATTGTGAAATTGATTCGTGACAAAGTAAAGTTATTTCTTTAAAACTTGGAGAAAATAAAACTGGGTGTACTGTTTTAAATACTGTTTTAATACTAAAATTTATTTAAAAAACATATTGAAATTTAACTTTAACTGCTCGGTTCATAATAAAATATTTTTTCGTAAAGTACAATGTTACAGTGACTTTTATAATTTATAATTTAATTTATCAGTAACTATTTTAAATTTTGGCAAAATGTTCATGCCCTACAAGTATATTTCAAAAGATACCCGTGAATCGTGACGTTTACATTCATTGAATACACAAATCATAGTAAATGCAATAAAATTTATAATAATTATTATGCACAATTATACCTATCATATTTTGTTACTAATTAAATTAATTATTAAGATCAGTATATACAAAGAAAGTATATTAATTTCTTTTTTATTTTTATCGAATGAAATCTTTAATTTATTTATTTTTTTCATATTTTGTTTTTATCACATATATACTAATCGTATTTTTAAGATTTAAATATCCGAAACGCGTACAAAGTCAGAACATGATATATAATGCAATGAAAGTATGAAAAATAATATAAGTTCTTTATTTTTGTACTTTCGTACTAAAAATAAATAATAAATAAATTTGGAATTAGACTATTCTCAGGAGTAACGAATTACACATAAAAAAAAAATACAACCCATCAAATTGAATGGTTAGTTTAAGAACTTTATTATAAAAGACGTAATCAATATGATAATTAAAGTAAAGTTGTTTCAAAAATGCATGTTATATATTATTAGTTATATATATGCAACGAGATGATCTCAATAGACAGGGTAATTCGAAAGAAAACTGAGAGTAAAATGAACAAAAATTAACATTGCAACAAATTTGATCAAATAGTAAGAAAAATTTATCAAGGAATTTCAACTTTATTTGTCAATCGTATTTATATGATTTTTCATTTGTAAGTGCTTCTTATGTATTATCTTGTGTATGTAAGTTTTGTAATAAATATCAAATATTAAGTAAAAGAATGTATTAGTGTAAAAAGTATGTCTGTATTATTGTATAAAACTAATATTTATTTACGTATAGTGTCGCTCATAATTAATCAAATAATTTCAAAATATTGTACAAATAGGAATACTGTACTTTTAAGTATATTTTTAATATACTACTAACTTGACAGAAATGTTAGATAATGTTGCTAATAATAACGAAATGGAAAAGGAAAAAAAAAGACAGAATAGGAAAAATTAATTTTTGGCATTTATAAAAATTTAATTAATAATTTCAAATAACAAAATAAATCACTATTGTAATTTTATAGACATCAATGTGTTAAATTCTTCTGAATAAATTTCAAATCTATGATTTATTACTCTTATTCGTTATTGTAAACTGAAATTGTTAAGTCATCGAACAATAAACAGATTAATTATAACACGAATTTCTCATTATAAAAATAATTATGAGCGATACTAGATTTGTTTAGTCTAGCATAATTGATAACTCAATGCGATGACAAGGGAACAATTTGTTATTTGCATATATACTGTATAAAATAGAACAGAGTAATCAAACTATTAATTAACCGTCGCTCGAAATGGATATTATTTTGACATTAAAATACAGAGATAGTCGTTAAGTTGCCTCGTTTGTTCGATAAATAGTTTCTATCTTAATAGTAAGTACCATTATTTTGGACAGGTACGATTATTTCCTATATGTGTATATATATATACATATATATTTCTTCAGTCAAATATGTATTACGATATTTATCAATAAAAAAAAAAGAACGACGTATCTCCTTAGATGTTATTTAAATAATTGACTGTACAATGAAACCACTATATATATATTTTTTATCTATTTCGAAAGAAGAATACTTATCGAATATCAAAAAATCAGTACTTTCTTTCACTATGCGAAACTTACATGAATGACTCATCGGAAGTAAATACCTTCTCTTCGTGTTCCTCGTTTAACACGAAACTAAAACGACAAACAACAAAAAGGTAAAATATAAATAAATCTTATCGAAATCATAGGCTTGATTCACTCTAACTAAATATTTTAATATAATTTGTGTGAATTGAATTCTTAAATTTCAATTTTATCATATTAATCTATCAGGAACTTCAAATTTCGTACGGCACTGAATGCGTTTTGGGGGGAGAAAAAAGGGGCACATTATATGTACGCTCTGTATATCCACGATCGGCTACGATAAAAACTATTGTAGCAACCGTTCACGGAAACAAGAGTCAAAAGGGGTGCTCGTTATTATAACGGAGGTGATTTTTATTTCAACAAAAATAACAATTTACATTGAACTGTTTTGATAATAATATTATCGTGTATGCTACACCTGTAGTTTACTGTAGGCGTGGTATGCTCTCGCTCGCTATTAATTGTAGTTAATTTATTTGAATTAATTCGCATTAATAGCGGGTTCGTAGGTAATATCGCTTCTTAGCCTTTTTTTTATTTTTTATTTAATTATTATTATTTCTCCATTCTCTTTCTGTTTTTTTCTTTCGCTTTTTTCTTCCTTTTTCCTCTCTCTCACTCTCTCTCACTCTTTCTCTCTCTTTTTAAATCCCGTTTCGTTTACTTCTTTGTTTCCTCGTAAGTTTAAGTCGCGTTCTGCACGACTGCATCATAAGCATTATCATCGTCGTCATCGTTATTATTATGATACAATATCTTTTTTTTTTTAGGAGGGAACTGAATACCTCGGCATGCTTCTTTTCATCTTGTTCCATCTTTTTTCTCTCCTTTACCTATGTACAGACTTCTTTGTATGAAAAAGGACCGGTCGATAGATATATCGATTTCCCTTCAGGTTACAAACGATTATAGGTACATACACACGACGTCTTATCGATATTTCAGACATCGTTTCTAGTCTATAGAATAGTCTAGATCTTAGTGATTTGCTTGTCATGTCAACGATAGTATTCATTTTCATTTTTTTTTGTATTTTTTTTTTAATTTTTCCTTTTTTTGTTCTCTCTTATCGTGTCTGCGTGTTCTCTCGCGTACGCGTTCTTATTCTTGCTCGACTTTGTCTTACGATACTACAAAGTACCTAAAAAAGAAGGCTGCCATTGTCGTACTCCGCTTTCTAACTCCATTCTAATGTAGGACACACTCGTTTCTGCTATTAATAATCGAGAGTATCGTTCGACAGTTCGATCTGAGCAAAAACGTTAATCTTGAAAATATTTTTACACGCAATTACACGATGTCGCGTCGCGTTGGCACGTATGTACAAAGATCGCACAGATTAAAAGAGCGTTCGCAATAATCTTCTCCAACGCGCGTACGAGTCTCTCAGAAGCTAAATTTACTAATACTAGCCTTTTATCAGATCTTTAACTGCATTATCCAAGCGTGCGATTGACGTCCTTGAAAACAGGCAACTTTTATAAATCTGCTCGCACAATTTGCAAGAAGATAGCACAAACAACCAATTCCAGATAAGTTTCAGGTAATTTTTCTAAAATAATTCTTTTAATATGAAATTGATTTTTAGCATGCTTCTGTGACACTCGTGTGTATCTTTGTATGTATAGACTCGATGCGTATAATATATAAATACGTACATTTTAGAAGATTTCATACTACGAAGAACTCACGATGGAGCTGTCCATGATGAAGTTCGATAAAACGGCGAGCGAGAAAAGTAAACGCGTTCTCGATCATCTACGTTAAATGCGGTAGAAAGAAAGCAGAGAGACGCCAAGAGCACTCTTCGAGAAGTACAGTCGGGATCACGTGTGATCGAGGTTTAAAAATTGCTGTCGCTCGCACTATACCTTCCTATTTATTCGTTTTTATCTTAATTATTCCATTCTCTGTATGTTATCGTTCATTTTATTTATCTCTTTTTTTTTTTAATTTATTGGAAGCATTTAAACACGGTATTCTTCAGGACTCCGATTTTGTACAATTTAAAAACCAGTTTCGTAGTTTCTTTTCGCCTTTTTCTGACATGCTACGATGAGTGTAAAGTTTCATAACACTACGATTTATGTTGATTGTGAATCGCCTTTACGTTTGGCTAAAATAAATGCTTTGTATATCTTATGCGAGGCTGTAGAATTTCCATGGTGTTTCTTTTTTTTTTGTCTGCATGAAATCGAATTTACACGGCACACATATGTTTACACAGGATTCTAACTTCTGGCCATGGCTTTGTTAGGATATTCCATGGGTATAAATGAGAAACGAGTATTAGACATACGTTCTTTGAAGCTTTATTAAAAGGTTTTGAGAAACTGATTTATAGTTGCTACGTTATAAGACAAGGATAAGTTCACAATCGTTATATAACCATTAATTGCCACTTTAAAATTATCTACAAAGTTCATCTTATGAATCAATCAGAGTCTTTGTATCAGGTTTTTCTTTAAAGATGCCTATAAAAGTACAGCGATATGAAATTGGACATCTGGAATTTGTAACTATCGTTCTCTTCGGACTTTTGTTTTGATAATATTTTAATAAAGCTTCAGACAATCTATATATTTGTATAACATCATTTTTCTATTTACATCTATAGAACATCCTGACAAAGTTTGACTGGCAAAGACTTGAACAACCTGTATACTTGACCTAACCACACTCTATTTCCGTCACTTAAATTTTTCTCATCACCTTCCTTGCATACAAGACAGATTACCCAAATAATACTGAGAAGATGCTCTCTGATCGACATCGTTTACGACGTATCTCATCCTGAACAACGTTTATGCTGTGCACGTTGAACAGAGCGGTGTGTTAAATCACTATCAAACGCTGAGGGAGGTATTCCGAGTTACATTTCTTGCTTGTTTGACACTCATGATCGAACGGAACGATATTAATCTTGCAACGACACATCGCTAAGTGAAAAATTCAAATCAAATCCAAAGAGAAACAATTTATATGAAAAACATGTACATCGATTTCGTTTGTAGTAATGACTCGAGTATTTAATATAATTAAAGAATTTGGAATAAATAGTCGATTACCTTTTGACATAACGCTTTGAATAAAAATTAACAACTTAAGAAATTGGAAAGTCTGTCGACGAAAGAGGAATAGCACTACCGTATACACATGTATGTATGCTTATTGCAATCACGAACCAAATTTGCACACTGCCACCGAAGAAAAACAAAGTGCCATTGCAGGGTTAAACCATTGTATGACGGGATATTGTGATAAAGATAACGCCCCGAATTATTCCGAGATGATGATAATAATGGCGATTATAATTTGACATTGTGTGTTATCAACCAAACGTATAATTCCTTGAACGACACAATCTTATTATAATCACAACAGCATGAGAAAGAACAGTGTCGAAATAGCGAATGCATCGATGATCACGTGTTTTCTTAATGTTTAAGATCTTTCAAGACTCCTTTTTACGTTGTCGTTTAAAAATATGTAAAAATCACGGCATAAAACGCAGTTCTCTCTTTTTTTTTTCGAAGTCATAAGTTGAAAAGACACTAACAAACCTTGAGACCACTGGCAAAGCGAAGGTTAATAGTTCGTTTATTTACAGACACGATTTTATCAAACGATTGGTTTTGCATACACACGCATTCTCTCTCTCTCTTTCTCTCTCTTTCATTCTCTCTGTCTCTCTACAGACAAACGATGGTAACATGTAACTCACAAGAGGTAAACGAATTCGTAATCCTGAAGTGTCCCGATACCACTGTTGCTGTTTCATTTATAAACTACGGAGTATTTTCTGTGTTAGAGTTTAATCGCGAGAACGCCTAGGAAAAATTCGATTTTCTCTCTCTCTTTCTCTCTCGTTCTTTTTCCGTGTCCAAGAAAAGATCGCTTGAGAAAAAAAAAAACGTCGAAGAAAAGTCAACACATACAATTCTTCAAAATTTCAAAATCATTGTTTTATCGACTCTCGATCGTGTCAAGGAGACCTTTGTAAGATCGTGTGTTTTCGTTTTGTAATATCGGTTTTGAGACATTTAAGTTACTTTTCTTTTTTCCTTTCTCTAGACATTATTCGTTACACTGAAACGATCATGTATCGCAGCATACATACATATATGTATACATTATATATATATGTGTGTGTGTATATATATATATATACACACACACACACATATATATAGATGTAAACAAATTCTATTTTTCATTGTGACTCGAACATTCTATATCGAATAACACATATCTCACGTGTGTGCAATTTGTACATATCATATTGGACACTCTCTTTCGATATGATCCACACGGAAACTAAATGCGACATTGACGAATATATAAAACAAAACGAGGATGATATTATCACGATCCACAATAGAAAGATAACAAAAAAAAGTATATTCACATTTTTATAACAATAGTCTGTGCAAATGCATACAGGCATTCGCATTGTTCAATCGAATATGTTCTTTTTCTTTTTTTCTCAAGAGCAGAAGCTCGATCGTATAAACGTGCACATAAGGAAATAAAGTATGAAAAAATACATATATATATTAAATATATGTATACAGAAAAAACATATACATAAATACATACGTACGTGCGTTATGTATGTATGTACATATAGTATATATACAAACTATATACTCGTAAAAGACGTTTGGTAGAAACGACTTCTGATACAGCAAATATTTGCAATAAAAAGCATTATTTCTTCATATGCCAAAAAGGGACTAAGGCTCTCGTTTCGAGTAATGCATGACTAAAATACGAAGGGGAGCAAACCGCGCAATTCAACTTATGTTCGTGTACAAATACAAAATTAGGCTATATAAAAATTCTTTATGTATTACACGTGTCTTCACCGATGTACATATGTATGTGTGAATAAATGAAAATGTTAACTTGTGTTTTTTGCAACGTGTATAACTGCGTAATGTATTTTTCTCGTTTGTTTGATAGTCAGAGCGTACATTGAGGTTTTATAATTTCAATCAAATAAAATAAAATACACATCCATTTTTTTTCGCTTGCATGTGACGGATGATTATTTTTTTTTTTTTCATGAATCATTTATAATCGCCTATAATATATACGTTTCTCTTCTTGTTTCCTCTTCCTTTCTTCCTCCTTTTTTATTATTAATAAGATAACCGTAGTTCGGGAAGTTTTTCTTTCCCTAGTCAGTTCATGGCGTCTAATTCCTAAATGCTAACTACGTCACTTAACGCTATAATCTATATTCTTACAATACAGTATACGATTAAACTAGCCATCATATACCTACTTGTTCAACTTAGAAATTAATATTGTGTACTATGTACAACACTTAGAATTACACTTTTTTTTTGTTGTTTTGTTTAAAACCCACTTCACCAAGGAGAGAACATTTAAACGTGATCTCGGTAAGAGAGTGCACTGTCAATCTGTGCGAGAATGCATTCTACATGTCTCTTACATGTCCATCGTACTGATTCTGTCAAAATTTGAATATGCTCTCTTCGCACTGGTATAACAGTAGAAGCTACGATTTTTTTTTTTTTTTTATAATCCCAGACACATCACAGACTCATTCCAAATAAAAACACGTATGCCTTTTTTTTTAGCGTTGTATCATCGTTCAACGATTATATATCATTCATTATGTACAAAAAAAGCATCTCCATTGTGAACTTGGGCTAGCCTGGACGTTCCACAGGTCGATTTTATATTCGATTAATTTTTGTAGTCTTGCTTCGAAAAGGATCGTATACTTGCGTACGATGAACATTATCTTTTTATAAATAAACGCAAAATTACATACAAAAAGGCGACTAAACAGTTTTTCACTAGTTGTCGACATTAGCATTAAAGTCAAATTTAATAAAAAAAAAAAAGAAAAAAAAAAAGAATTAAGTGTCACGAGATAATATACGTATATTATACAAGATTTCATAATTTTACATAATTTTACTGTGTCATTTCAAAATAAAACAAAAATTCTTCGTGCTCCTTTCATCGGCGTGGATAAATTAGAAGCGAATGATATCTTAAAAAGAAAAAACATAGCGTCTCCATAAAAAACAAAAAAAAAGTAGCAGTGAAAACAGAAATAATTATATTTAATCTAACTGGTAATTATACAGAAACGTTTTACGTACATATTAGCGCGGAGGATAAGTAATATGTAAAAAAATATCAATTATCAATTAAAATTACGCTGTTATCGTTTCTCGTGCGCTAGGACGAACATTAAAAAAATAATAATGCTTCTATAAAACAACATCATTTACATGTACACAGAGAGTACAGAAACGATCCTCGACTAAAAAGAATACAATGACGGGGATATGAAATTTATAAAATAATAAACTCTATTTAAAAACATTGTTCTATAATCTCCATTTTAGGGATGTGATAAAGTTTGTGATAAAGTTCGTGATAAAAAAGAGGGAGGAGGGAGAAGAAAAAGAGAGATCGGAAGTAAAGAAATGGAACGGAAATATGAGAAAAAAAATCTGTTTGAGACTGATTTATCAAGAAGTTTGAGAAGAAACTATTGGACACGACCAGTTAGAACGCAGTGGCTAACGCCCGAGAAAAAGCATTGGTAATCGTGAAATATTCGATAATTTTTATCATAAATTTGAATAAGATTCTTGTCGAGCATAAACAAATCGCATAAATATCCTAAGAACATTCCCACAGCGTGTCGTTCAGAACACGTTGCCGAGTTATTAGACTATCAATCCTCATCAGAAAGTGGCTCGTATTGCGCAGAAAGCAATGGCGCCGGCTCTGCCTGCATTTGTTCGGACTTTGTTACAGAGGTTGATCCGGAGGTCGGGGGTAGTGGCACCGGTGGCGGGCCAGTGTGAACGCCTAGAGCGCTGAACGGATAAAAAGTGGTGTTAGGTGTCGGTGCGGGTGGTTGAGGAGTTTGATTTGGTGTCTCGTCGACCATCATCTCTCCGCTCGAAGGACTTTCCACGTTCCCTCCAATTTTCTCGTCCTTTTCTCCGCTCGCCACGTTCCCTCCGTTTCTATCGACCGCGCTCCCTCCCTTGTCGTCCTCCGATGTACGCATCACTTCGACGATCTTGTTCTTAACATAATCCAGCGGTGAAAGATGTGGCTTGTTGGAAGGTGTTCCGGAAGTCGATGTGGCAGTGGTTGTTTCGTACAGGCGACGCCCGTAGTGATTTGTGCCTGCTTCTGGTGGCGAAACAGGCTCGACCAAATGGAACTGTTGCTTTCCTATCGACGATGCTGACTGCTGATGCTGGTGCTGCTGCTGCTGCTGCTGCTGCTGCTGCTGTTGTTGTTGTTGTTGTTGTTGTTGTTGTTGTTGCTGCTGCTGCTGCTGCTGCTGCTGCTGCTGCTGTTGCTGCTGTTGTTGCTGCTGCTGCTGTGACTGCTGTTGCGTGACTCGAATTATCTGACGCTCATCTCCGGTCTTAATGGAATCGGACTCGTTAGCTTTTCGTCTCTTCCATTGATCTTCCGAGATTTGATACCTGTGTGTTTGAACGGAATATTTATTTTGGGAATATCGGCAGTATTAAGTTATAAAAAATATAGTAAACTATATATATATATCCCATTGAAAACTTACCCACTATATGATCTATAAGAGGAATGCGGAGGACCGTAATCTTTCGAAACAATATGATCAACGTGTTCTCCAAGGGTAATTGGTTTGTTTCCACTGCCATTGCCACCTGCACTCCCGCTGTTGCCGCTATTCCCGTCGCCAGCAGGACTGTGAGCCATCCCATTTGGTTCTATTGGAGCCTCCCGGTGAAATCCCTGAAAAGTTTCCTATCGTATAAAGCTCATCTACCTACAGAAACGTTTGATAAAAGAAACGATAGAAAACAGGAGCTAGCGAGAGATTTCAATTTACCTGGAAAAGACGATCCCCGGGCCGTGGCGGTTGTGAATTTCCACCAGTCTCGACACTTTGATTAATTTGATGTGTTATAATAGCATCAATCAAACTAGCAGCAGTTAACGTGGATGCTGATTCGTTCTGTTGTTGACTGGAGGATTGATTCTGCCTGGAGGACGATTGCTGTTGTTGCTGTTGTTGTTGCTGGGATTGTTGCGATGGCTGAAGTCTCGCGGATTGAGAAAATCCGCTGCTTATTAACCTGCTGTCTCTGTCTAGCTGTTGCTGCTGCTGATCTCTGTACAGCTGAGCCATATGTCTTCTCTCGGCTTCCATCCTTTGCTGTTGAATATGCTGTTGAAGTTGTTGTTGTTGCTGCTGTTGTTGCTGTAAATGCGCCAGGTCTCTCTCCCTCTGCTGTTGCACAGCCAACCGATGCTCTTGGTGTTCTTTCTCGCGTTGAGCAGCAGCTACTGCCATCTGCTGATGAATCTCTTTCTCTCTTTGTTGATGGACGGTAAGACGGTGATCGGTGTGTTGTATATCTTTCTCTCGTTGCTGTATCGATAGCCTGTGGTCAGCATGTTGCACATCCTTCTCCCTCTGTTGAACTAGTCTGTGTTCCTGCTGCTGAATCTCTTTCTCTCTCTGCAATCTGTATTCCTCTTTTTCGCGTAGGTGAACTAGATCTCGTTCCCTTTCTCTGTCACGCTGATGATGGTGAGCTACAGCCATTCTGTGATCCTGATGCATGGCTAGACGATGCTTGTCCCCGTAACGATCAGCCAACAGTCTATCCGCCATAGTCTTACCAAGACCCTCGTGACTGCTGCTACCAGACGCAGGATGTCCGTGCGGATGGGGAACCGGAAGACTTGGTTGCTGCACAGCGACGTCTACCAAACTGGAGAACGCCTCCAGTCCCGGTGGTGGAGGTGGGTAATGAATCTGTTTCTGCGGATTGTGTCTCTGTATCACACCCTGTCGAGGCTGCGTGTGGGTTTGTGGTGGAGGTGTGCTGGTGTAATACAACGTGGATGGCGTCTCGTTTTTACTGCTACCCTCAGATGTGCCAGCACTTCGACTACGTGCGTGCATCTGCTGACTGGTTATGTAGTCATTCATGATTATCTGCCTCGACGAAAGTTGTTGCTCCATGGTATAGCTAGGAGGCGGTCGTCCCGAGTAAGAATTATATTGATTGCTATGGGTCACTACAACTGCTGCCGTTCCGGCTTGGGTCTGACCCTGGCCAGGGATATTGCCAGTTGTTACGGGCGAATGTCTGATAGTTCTGTGATAATCGTACATTGGTGCGCGCTTATCCACCGCGAAAGGATGAACAGGCGTTCCTTGAGTTATGGATCCTGTTTCTTTAGGTCCTTGATTGTTTGGCGCGTTCACGGCACTCGCGCCGCTGGTTACATTTGGTGTCCCAGCGGCGCTACCAGGGTTTCCTGGAGGAGTCATTTGCCTGAGAAGACCCTCGTAACGTGCACTGGACACTGGAGTGCCATGCGTAATGGAACCGCTTTTGTGGCTCGTTGTCCCTATCGTGCTCAACTTTGGTGACAATTTTGGATGTGGCGGTGGTACCGCGACTTTGTTCATTTTAGGTGTAAGAGGTGCTTGAGGTCGTGGTGACGACGCGTACACTAGAGGACTCTTTGCGCCCCGTCCTTGTTGTTCCGGATGAGGAGCGTGAGGGTGATAGTAAGCACCTGGAGGAGGCTCCGGGCGATAGAGTGTAACCGTCGGTGGTTTGTGAAGCGTCTGCAGGGAATGATTGTATTCTTGTTGCTGCCTTGGTTTCTTGATGCTCAGATCCAGGGTGCCCTCGGTGCTTTCCCGTAGCGCCTGCTGTACTTGCATCACGACTAATCCTTCCTTTGGAAGTATGTCCGATGTCGACGACTGACTACTCGATGGCACTGGTGGACACGGGGTAATTGTTGCTTGCATTTGGCCTGATAGAATAATTTTTATGTAAAGTCATATTTTACAGCAATAAAAATAATTACAATTATGTAACATAATGATTAAAATATACAAATTACAGAGAATAATTGGACAAAATTATACAAAACTGGGATAAAACTATTACCTAAAGATATAAAATTTTAATTCCTTTTTCACGGTTATAACTAGAAAATTCAAATAAGAGATAAGATGGTAGAGAGACTATTCAATCCTGATTCACAAACGAACAAAAAGAAACGAAAAGAAAGATACATAGAAAGTTTTATTCCAACTTTTGAAAGTTGATAACACAGTAAAATTCTTTCATTCGTCTTACCAATTTGCTGAGGACTAGGAGCAGATCGATGTCCATGGTGAGGACCAGACACCACCGACAAAGTAGCCAAATTTGAGTCCCTTGGCATAGTAGTGTTCGCCATAGTGGACGACGGTTTATATTCTCTTACAAAGGTGATATCGTTCCTGTGATCCGTTTTCAATATACTCGATATCGTTGGTGTTCCAGAGTTGACTGGTACTGAAGAACCACCAGTACCAGCTGGACTGTTAGGATTACGTTTCAACTGCATTTCAATGACACCAAGCATCAGATCCTTCACGGTGAGAGGATTGGAGTTGCTGGTGGTCGACGGTGGCGAATGCAAGGGCGGTGGCACTTGTTGATGTGATTGCTGATGCTGCGATATGGAGTTATTGGCAGTTGTTAACGTAACGACCACACTGCTGTTTTCTAAATCGGTGCCTCCCTGACCCTCGTCCGCCGTCTCCTGAAACAATCAGCGAACCTCTATCAGACGGCCCTATCAAGTGACAAACTTCTTTCTATATTTAATTACGAAAATAAGAGAAATGAAACTAAAATAGCATTGAGATCTTTTTAACACGTTGTTCAAAGTATGAAACAAATATGTTGGAAAGCATAAAACGAATACATTTGAAGCATAAAAATAATAAACTAAACTTTACAGAAACGTAAACGAAATGTAATTCATCATTGCTCGAGCAGAATTAAATCGATTGAAACGCGAAATTTGATTACAAATATATGAAAAGAAAAATTGAAAGTACACGTAATTAATAAAAATAAAATACTAACCCTTGGAATTTTATATCGAACATACGTGTTAAAATATTTTTTTCTGTCAATGCAAGTCAGATAATTTACTCTATTTTCTTTCAATCTTCTCGACTGTCAATCGGATAAAAACTTGGTCTTACCGTGGCAGAACTATCGTAATCTTCTCTAGTGCCAGCCGAAGCAGTATTGCTGCTTCCACTGGTGGAAGACTGTTGTGACGGACCTATGCTCACCGGCGGTACCAATGAAACCACAGCGATATCCGCCAACTTATCACCGAGCTTCTGGTCTGTCGATCGCGGGAAAGACATTGGCAGATTCGAGGTTGCCGTGACACCGGGTGTTCCTGGTGCTCCACTAGATAAATTGTTCGCTGGACTGCCTGCACTGGCTGTATCACTCGAATCGTGAACCTAAACGAGAAACAACGAAATAGATTGTTAGACTTGTTAGATCAAAGATAATTACACTCTATATTTTTCATTGTACAAAAATAAAATACTTTGAAAAGAGAGCTAGATCTTAGCGAACAACTAACCGCCAATTCGTCACAGCTACTAGTACTGCTACCGCTTTCTTCTTCGTCCGTTAGACAAGGTCTCCTCTCCTCGCCTAACGACTGATAGTATTCCGCAACAACCTGGTCTAAACTCAGCTTCTTCCGGTAGGCAAAATAATAATTTTTGCACTGATGGTTCGTCTTTCCAGGTACTTGCTCGGCGACCTTCATCCAGTTGGTGCCGTGTTCTCGAAGAGCTCTTCTCAGTTGTTCCAGCTCCTCGTCCGTCCACTGTCGTGCAAGGGAGTCGACCGAGTCCTCGGGCACTTCGCTACCACCGGTTAGATGCGGCGCCAATCGTCGTGATATTCGATTGAAACAGGCCGAGCAACATTTCGTCACGTTGCTTGGTATTTCTGGAAGAACGACAAATTCATTGTTAGCAAATATTTTTCAAACTGGTCGGTCTGTTTTGTCGCGTATCTTCTTCTCTTTTTCAATCAATATATTCGTGGTTATATCGTTACAATATCGTGCACAATATGCTTACGAAATTCTTGAATAATTGGATCGCGAATTTCGGCAGGTAAATCGAGCCATTTGGCCGGTAAAGCTCGCAGCCTCTTGACCCTGGTCTTGGAGCTGTTGTTCAAATTCGGGCAACCGGGCAATGGACACGCGGTGTACCGTCCTCTGACAGCCTTGCACCTGCAGGTGTTGCACACGCGTGCACCAGGCGCGACCTGATCCTCCCGCAGGCCGTACTGAGACGCTTGGCTTCGTGGCAACGCTCTGCTCTGAGTGTTCCCCTCGACGATGTTTTGGCAAACGGTGCAGGCGTGGGGACCGATTTGTCTACCACCTTCTGAGAACAGAAGAAAATAACATATTACAAATGGCCAGAACAACGTGAATCTCTTATTATTATTGATTTAGCATTTAAAACAATTTCTCATATTATAAAAGATATTAATTCAAGGTGATTAATTCGTTTAATTCACATAAATGGTGCATTACTTTACTTTTTTCTAATTTATATTTACGTTAGACGAAACTTATTTTTTTATTCGTTTAAATTAACTTATGGTTAAATTATTGGAAGAAAAATTCTATTTTTATTATCTACACCTTGAGGAGTGTAGCGGCCCTACGATTCCTCGACTACGAGTTTCGAACACTCGACTATCACAAGCCGCAAGTGGCTGCGCGCCTAGTCGAGGTCCTACCGATCTCCGATGTTAAGCAAGCAGCATGCGGAACCCCGCTAGGAGGGTGCCGGGCCCAGCCTAGCGGGTAGTTATAACAACAAGCGTCTGGGGTAAGGAGTCGCTGCCATCAGCTCCACTGATGGAGTCTAGGCAGTGACTCCGAGACGAAACGCAATCGCCTTTCTTCTCACTTTCTCTCTCTCATTCCTTCTCTCCTTCCAGCAGCATCCTGGGTCTTAAAATCCTTTACAGATCCCTAAAAGGAGCAATAGTTGTTACTAATTTATTATCAGCATTATCTTATATTGGTCAAATAACTGTCGAATGAATTTAAGAAGGATTTTCAATTAATAATTCTACTTTAATCGATTTTTTCCAATTCAAACCGGTATCAATCTCTTTAACTGTAAAAGAGCTAGCTATTGAAAGAGTTATTCCACACTCGAGACAACAAGAGAGAAGGTTGCGTCAGGGAAGGGATTCTTCGGTCCAAAAGTTTGTCATTAATCTATAGATCTTCATCGTCTTTTCATCTCAATTTCTGTAATAGTCTTCGAGTGCAAAGAGTTCGTACCTAATTCAAACCTAAAAATGAAGATATCCTATGGTTGGTCCACTGAGACGAGGCAATATATATATGTAAAAGCAAGTGATCGACGAGTGTCTAGAATAGGGGCAACTTGTTTAGATCTGCTACCTCTCGACAGACAGGTTTTCACGGGAGAGTCCTGTTGTAAGAACCATAAAATAACAGTGCCTGAGAAACAGTGAGAACCAGCGGCACTCGATGCTGCAATCGAGCACGCGAACGTTGGACAGACTATACGTCCGATAAAATTCGACAGTGATCCATCTACCGTTTCCGATGAATCGAAAAACGGATTTTACCATTTTTCCACTGCGACTATCCTATATTTTGACATTTCGTTCATGGTCGAAGTTGAACAAACAGAAGTGGGGTACGATATCGTTTGATTCAGGCTGGTGCTCAGCTCTGTCGGACTGCCGGAGCGTAGAAGCAAGAACTCGTAGCGAAAACACGAGAGAAGAGAGAAGGTTCCGTGCGCGTAGGGGGATGAGGAAAAAGTGATGAAGCAGCAGCAGTAGCAGCAAGCAGGTCGGATGGGAGGAGGACGGACAGCCGGGCTGTACGGAAACGGAGCGAGAAACAGAATAATTACCGAGACTGCTGGTTAACTAATTAAGGGTAGCCAATTAAAAAGTTCTCTCTCGCCCGCGGCCTCGCAAACATTGACGTAGAAACGGGAGACATGGTAAAATCGCTTTGATGGTTTTACCCCCGGAAGCGGGTTGGGTGCCAGGTGAAAAATTTAAGTTTATTCTTTCCACCGGGCATTATTGTCAGGGTATCGCGGGGTCATTTGCTTAAGTACAGTCGAAAGAGACGAAAGAGAGCTTACGAAATCGGCCAGGAGAGAGAGAGAGAGAAAGAACTATGTTCAGGCATCGATTTCCTACTGTTTTTCATTTGTTCGATAATTTCAAAGTTCGGGGAGAAAAATTAATCAACGATTAACGATTGAATTTTTCCAATTAGTCCTCGACCGCAATTAACGATTATATTCCAACTTTAATTGTTGGTTATAAATTGAATTTCTTACTGTAATTATTAGTTGCAATTAACGATTAAAGATTAAATTCTTGCTTTAATCGTCAAATATTGTTAACGATCAAGTTCCTTTTAATTATACTTCATTAACGATCAGAGATCCAAGATTCTTTTTTATAGTGAAATAGCGTTCTCTATGTGTCTCCCTGTTCGCCAAGAGTCGAGACGTCTTGTAATGATGATAAAAATCTTCGGTAAATAGTAAACTAACAACGAATAAAGAAAATGAAGTTCTTTTTACCACTGTTTGTTTATTTAACAAATTTTGAAGGAGTTCGAAATAAGTTTAAATTAGGCTTGCAGCTTGTACCTCTCGATAGTGTAATAAACCAGGAATATGTTTTAACTTGATTGAACATCTGAAACCTGCTTTATGCGCATTATCTGTCAACTCTGAAAAAGTATTTTCCACAATTGGAAAAATGTTATTGGTTCAAGGCAGATGAAACCAGTGGCTGCTGGAAAATACAGACTCATCAAGATTTTTTATATACAAAGACGTCCAATTTCAAATAATTACCTCATTGTCTTATTATTCATCGCTAAAACACAAATTATATCGTAGTGATATGTGATTGTGAGTAACGTGAGTGAAAACAAGTCTCAACTACCTTTGTTCAATTTTCTTTTTCTTCGCTATTTCTCATATAGGAAATTTTAAATTTTAAAGTTACGTCTCAGATCGAAAAACCCTAGAGTATTCTGTATTAGAATGATTTTTATAATTTGTTAAACAATTTTTGTTACTTTTTACCATTATCAGCGAATATTTAATGTTCTTTGCGCTCTGAATCATATTGCGGTCTAGTTTATATTATCGTTATTCTTTTGAATGTTTATCTTTGATGTTTACTAGATCAGTGCTCGGAATGTCATCGCGTAGGTTAAGACGAACGCTGACTCGCGCGTCTGTTATGTTGGCATCAATCGTTTCATCGGTGCTTTAATTTCACCGTTTTCGACGATCTAGTGCATAACAATTAAACGGCTCGTCCTTCGAATCTGATTGGCTAGATAGATCGAACTAGTTCTAATGAAAACAAGCTCGCGAGTGGCCGCGCTCCAGAAACGTTACAATTCTCATTGAATAATCAACGTTACAATTTTCACATCGATCGGAAACGTTACAATTTTCAACGAAGAAGAATCTCTATAATTTATAAACCGAGTAATCGATACACGAACAATTCGTACGAGTTTTTCCCGCCAAGTAAAATACTCTCATTTAACAGGTTGAAGTTTCACTTTCGGTTAGACGAGACAAGTTCACAGTTCTTATCGCTGTAAGGTTAAAAACACACCTTTGAATACTCAGAAGCCACACTCGACCACATGTACAAGGAGTAGAGCCACGAGTAAGTCGCAACAACCATAAATTAGCGGCGGCGGATTCTCCAGTCAGAAAAATATTTTCGAAATTATGTCAAATGGAAAATTGTTTGTATTTCATAAAAAGATCCACCTAGTACACACGTCGAGATGATCGTACTAATTGACGATTAAATCAATCGATTTTCGAATATTAATTTTCTTTTTTTTTTTTAACCAGCGACTGACGATTAAATCAATCGCTGATTTTTCGCCGATTGTAAAGTTGATAAATGAGACTCTAATGCATTGTAATAACTTTGTGGTTAGTCAAAAAATATCTTACAAAAGAAACAATATTTTATTTTATAAGCTAAAGCACTTATCTTGTATATCACGTTAAACGAATCGAGCGATAATCGAAATAATCGAAATAATAATAATACACTTCAAACGTTCACCAATCGACGGATGCAAAATTATTTAACATTTACGAAATACATAATGACTCGATAATGATTCGAAACACTTAACCTTGGTGTCGTTTATTTGTCAGGTATCGATATATTTTCCGTTACGAGTGTGACGTGATTAATCAATTCGCGGATGACACAACATTTGCGATAATTATTAATTTCTAGTATCGCGGTCGGGCGTTTTGTTAGTTTTGTATTGTGTACATCAATCAAATAAATTGACAGTGCTCGGTATGACAACAATTAAAGCTACATTAATAAGCTAATTTACAACTCGCGATATTGTTTTACTTATGTATTTTCTCTCGTTACTTGCTGACGCGACTTTACCAGACAATTCTATTATCTTTTTCTCGTGCATAATAAATAATGTTTTGCTTCATTTTTTTCGGTCTGATCGATAATTATAATAGATACGAACATGTGAAAAATAATAAGTGATAAAAATAAAGATATGATTTGTTACTAAATAAGTTACTGTGGAAGAGACAAAACCTAACCTATCTTGCGTTGGTGAATTTACGTAAAACTAAAAAGAGTGGTTTACACGAAACGTCGAAGCTTTGAGTTTCCAGAATTTCGAAACTTCGTACTTTTTTCGAAACTTTCGAAACTTTCGAAACTCAAATTCAGACAAAAGGAAGTATAAAAATCAACGAGTAAAAAAGGATTTGCAGCGTGAATGAAGAATGTTTGATCCAATGTGTATCTCGAAGATACGCGAATTTTATTTTTAAAAAATTACAAGCAGATCGATCTCCAATTCTGGAATGATGATATAAAATATCCAAATCTAAAAAATTACCAAAAGGAAAATGATATCTTAAATACTACCACTTTTCAATATATATAGCTGACAAAAAAAAAGAAAAAAAAAAGAAATAGGTTAAATCAAGAAAGGATTCAAATTTTAATGTTGTTAAATAAGAATTCGGATAGATATTAAAATAAAATTGGCAGTTCAAGATTCAAGAGTTTTGAAATCTTGCAAAGTTTCGGATTCGAAACTCCGTGAATTTAAAAATTTATTCAGCTTCGAACCCATCTCTGCATAAAACCTCTAGAAGTATCGTTTCGCTTGTACAAGCGAAAGACGTATTCCTTGTTACTATAAATCACAAGATATTCACGAATTCCCAGGAATTGTTCGCTTATTCGAGAGTTACTTGTAAAAAACATTTGTTAACATCTTATCGACGGGGAGTCATAACATTGATTTCTTATCGCCAAGATGGGACGAAAATGTGTTTTTATTATTAAGAAAAATTATTTCTCATTTTAAATTTGAATTTATTAAAAATTTATAAATATTTTGTTATAAGAAAAGTAAACTAACAAAAAGAAAAGTAAACTAACAAAAAGAAAAAGTTTTATTTAAATTTTACAAAAAAGCTATATTTTACAATATAATCGCAGAAATAAAAATTTAGCCCGAATAAAATTTAACGCTGAGAAATCAATAATTTTGTTTAGTAGGCATTAAAACAATTTTCTATTTCATCACTTCTGCGTATGTGAAATATGGCGGTCGATCATAACAAATAGTTATTCGGTATTCAATTTGACGCCAAACAGCGTCATCCGTAGATAAGATGTTAACAAGCCTTATAGACGAAAAATGTGAACGAAATAAACAACAATAACAACAATAATAATAATAATAATAAAAAAATAACTAGAAAGTTCGAATCGAATTTTTAACAACGATTCGGGGACAATTAACCGATCGATTCTATCCAGAATCGTAATTTATTTCGTAAAATTGGCCCATTTGGATCGCACGCGGAACGGCTAAATTATGAGAAGCAATTTCTCTGCCCCCGGGGGAATAACTGCCAATCAGTGTCGCGAATATTCTCGCATGGCGTTTATATGATTGCTCGGTAGACAATTCTTCCTCTCGCGCGTTGGCCACCATCGTCCCTTCCGCCTTCTCTTGGCTGGTATCCGGTGTGATACACCTGTACACAGTAGCACCGGTAGTTCTGCGTCAACAATAATTTTCTCCCGCGTTCCGAAAGACACGAGTACACCGTGTGACAGGTCACCAGAGAGTTAGTGCGTGGTATCATCGTAGTTCGACATAACGAAAGCTCGCAGATCACTTCGAACCAATGCAAAATCCTCGATAATTATAATGGAATAATTCACGGTGAGCTGCGTTGTATACTTTTATACGATTTTAATTATCAGCTGTTTTTTTTTAATCACTGAAAATGATTTTAGCGTGGGTAACCCAGAAAATCGGGCCTCTTCAGGCGCAACGCTAATGCAACGAAAATTAGCGATTGGTTGATTTGGATCACGTGATTTGTGAAGGGGCGTGGGATAGACCTCGAGTAGGAGTGGCGTTGTCTGGCACTGAGCGATCGCGTCTGTAATTTGTTTTGTATCGATTCAAATGTTTGCATGTCAATAAAATTTTATGGCAAAAAGGTCGTCTTCATTTCTTAGTCAGAACAGTTGCTTCTGGGCTTTTCAGTGAGACGAATCGTGTACTGGAGTACAAGTCGTGCAGTTTTTTCTTTTCTTTTTTTTTTAGACGAGAAAGCGATATCAAAATTTATTCTCGACAATCTTTTTTATAAATTTCTCGAATTCGTTATACCGCCGCCGTTAATTCAATGCATGGGCGTATTAGCGTACATACAACAGAAGGCGTATATAAACTTAGGCGTGTAGGTGTGTAGGCGTTTAAATGGAAGGTGGTTATATGTTATATAACTTTGGAAAAAAGATTTTCGGTTGTTTCTAACATTCGATTTCACATACATTCGAAATATAAATTGTTGTTTTTTACTTTGATTTCAATACAGTTAACTTTTTCTCGTAATGTACAGTGAAAAACATAATTGTATCAATAACAAAATCGTCGACGATTTAAACTGATGTGATTGTATATAAAAAATGGATTGGACGACAATCAACTGGTTCTCGTTTCGAAACGTGATACTTTCGTCTTTCTCGAAAATGATTTTGAAAGTAAAAAAAAATTGTAAAAAATTCAAACGTCTGTAAAAAACTTTCCCCTCTACAAGAAAGAATAAAATTTGTTCATTAAAGTCTTCGTTTTCGAAAAAAATCAAGTTTCGAAAATTTATTACGTACAGTATATTCAACGTCCAACAGAATGACAATTACGTTTAAAAAATCGTACAATGAAATGATGATTTTTGAACGGCTGATACGATTTTTGAACGCTGAATATACTACGTAAATTTTCAAACTCAATTTCTTCAGAAACGAATGAACAAATTTTATTCTTTCTTTTCAACTTGTTTTTTCACTCCTATTCGGTTGTACCATCCTGACAACTCTCTGCCTAGATAAATCATTTTTGCGCTGCTTGATACAGATTTAACTGAAAGTTGCAGACACGCCCTTTTGATTTAACACGGTCAGTATTCGCAACGTACGATTATTCAGTTTTCAAATAATATATAAAAAATTGTCTCCATTTTGCAAAGAGATCGATCTCAGATATCGGCCTTCCAACATCGAATAAATTTCACTTTAATCGTTCGTCTCAGAATTCAACTAGTACATTGAGTCGTGTGATAAAATAATGCTCGTAGAACGAACGCAGAGCACAGAGGGCAGCTGACATTTCGCGCTAAACTGTTTTTCTTCGTTCGAAGCATTCAAGGCCGCGAGAAACAAAGACCACAATCGGAAGAATGTCGTCGAGCTTGTTCAAACGATAGGTCGAAAGGTGGAAAGGAGAGAGAGAGAAGGTAAAAGTGGGAAGAGAGTAAAAAAAGAAGAGGAAAAGAGGGAGGGAGGGAGAAAGAAAA